>KQ435753.1:936382-967646 GCA_001276565.1 Melipona quadrifasciata | reverse complement strand
GAGGTCGATCTTGAAGCTCGATCTCGTGGTTGTCGAAAATCTCCTCTCAATTTGTCTACCAAAATTTTTCGAAAGTGCAAATGTGTAAGTGGCTGTTCGTTTCTCTGCCTTTTTACTTGTTTGTAGCGAATGTACGAATTAATTAAACAAATTTTCAATCCCCAAAAAAATATTTTGCGCTACCACTTCAGGGACTTCCTCATAAAGCAGTATGTCGAACAATACTGATCTGCCAGATCAACGCCGCCCATGAATTTGGTGTAATTTACGACAGATTCGTCGACACAAATTTCTTCGCTGGGTGTAAAATAATTCAGAAGTCTTGAGTTTATATAATCAAGGTAACCAATTATGAGCTACAAACGCGTTGTAGTGTTGTTACCTCGTACCCGGTGTGAATTTTATTCTGGGTGGTATTTCCCAGGACTCATCACAAGCTGTCCATTTTGACTTATCAGAGGTTTGTGGGGCATCACTATCACTTTCGGATTCGCTATCTATTACTCTGATTTTTCGAGTTCTTACACCCACTACTATGTCATGATTTTCATCGCTTCTTTCATTTTCTATCCCACTAATTTCTTTATGAATACGTTGGATTTCGTCTTGGATCGTATCAAAACAAAATTCGTCTTCACTAAAGCTGACTTCACTTGCGAAATACATTTTTGTCGGGGTTCAAACAAAATCACTCTATACAAATTCTTCTGATGCTTTCGCCACGATCGCCAAGTCTCAACTAATTTCGGAGCTATTGTCAGAGCCACAGTCTTAGAAGAATCTCATTAATTTTATCTCATTTCTGTTATGATGTGTCATTTCACACTTCGTATGAAAGAACACCAACAGCTAAGGAACCTTTCCAAAAACCAATAGTGCGTTTCTATCGGTTGGAGGTAACGAAATCTAACAAACACCGACTGTCGCCTCTCACTCGCCACTCGTCCTGCCGCGCGAAAAGCCGTGGCGACCGAGAGTCGCCCCTCGTCCGCAAATGGAATATTTTCATATTATACCTTTTTCTATCTTCCCAAGTAACTAATCTTTCGGTTCCAATCACTCTATCTATTTCCTCTTGTACATTTTTCATTACTTTTGGATGATGCATTACAAGCTTAATTGCGTGTACAACAGCACTCGGTAGTATAGATAAAGCTGGGAACATGAAATCCACAAGGCTCATAATAAGTTGTTTCTCGGAGAAAGATTTTTTCTTAATATTTCCTTTCAAAACTTTTAAATATCGATCTACTAAGCCATTATCATCATCATCATCATTATTTAAATGTTTCCTTTTCTCTAAATGTTCCTATAATAATCATAACATTTTACAATTATGAGGTACATTGAAGCGATATAATTTCAAAATAAAAATGGAAAATTTAAATATACCTTAATGAAATCTACTATACGATAATTTCCTATCATTATATTTTTGTATCCAAACATATTTCCGAAATATTTCAAGTACCAGAATTGAGAAATTGCTCCACCCGTAGTGTCAGCTGCTCTTTGAAACATCATAGCAGATTCACAAAGATATTACAATTTATAATATTCTGAACGATCGAATCTTTCGCCAAACATTATATTCCATATAGCGTTTGCAGCATATGGGTATAAAACATCCGGAAATCGCGCAGAACCATTTTTTAAGAATGACTAATAATTGCATAGAAATGTCACTCTTAAGTAACACTTAATTTCAAAACAATTTTCATTGAATCTTTTGAAATACCTTTTCCGTATCGTTGATGGGACCTTCTTTTAACATATCGATGAGAATTGCAATTTCTTCCATCGTGTCTGCTTCAACTTTTTCATGTCTTCTACCAAATCCAAAATCTCTCATATGTCGGAGAATAAATCTTCTTTGCTCTTGCCAATGTGAACCTTCGGTGAAAAAGATTCCTGAAATTTCATACAGTATAAAACACGACTTCCACATTTTTTTCATAAACGTATCAAATTTTCTTCATGAGGAAATACCCAATGATTGTCCAAATGCTCTTGCTAAGATAACATCTATGGTGGATACTCTTCCATCGAAATCACTATTTATCAGAACTTCTTTAATACTGTTATAATCACTCGCAACAACAGTCATAAAACCACCAAAATAACACGTCAGGACTTTAGATTTCAACTTATTTGTATAATATGTTATAGCTTTAAAAGGAAATTCATAATTATACCATAATAAATGCCAATAAGATCCTACTATTGGTAACCGTGGAATACCTATTATAATATAAAATATTTAAATTACAATGAAAAAAATTAAGGGAATAATTATGAATGAATGATTTATAGGAAATCATACAGAAAAGAAGTTTGTTTAAAAAATATGGCATGCAGAATTACTTTAATTTAATGAAACTTACATGGTGGTTTATCTGGAGTTGTACGGTTGATAAATATATAAATTTGATATCCTATTAATAAAACTAATATTATGATAAGAAATAGTGACATTCTGCTTTAAACTCTAAACACGAAATGATTATTTGCAATTATTTATATCTTTATTTACGCCAATATATATCAATTTCTTTTTGACATGTGCAACCATATCTTTCAGTGCAGTCAAAGGTGAGTGATTTATGTAATTAGATTATTTATTATCTTTATAATTTATGTTCGTTATTTCTCGGAAAACTACAGAATAAACTACACTTTATGTAAATAATTTGAAGAAAAATTATACTTTTGCAAATAATATATAGCAATGATTATTAGACTGCAGATATACAAATTCATATTTTTAAATATATACTTTAAAAACTAGTATCTCAGTAGGAAATTGAATATTTTACACATTCTCTTTTTAAATTTTTATATATATGCATAAAAATTCGCAGTGGTACATATATCTAAATAAATATCAGTGAGAATGTGTGAGCTTCAAAAGTATTAGAGGTTACAAAGTTTATTTATTGTTAGTCACTAATTCTGTAATTTCTTATTTATTTAATTTATTTGATTTAATTTATTTTAAATATAAGATATAAGGATATTTTCAATTATGATAACTTCTAACAAAAATTTCTATTTTATAATACATAGTATCATACATCTTTTGAATTTATTAAATCACAACGTAAAATATCTAAGAATTATATTTATTACACTTCATCATACTATATTCTATGAAACTACAAAAAATAATATTTTCTTTTTTTAAATATTATAGCCCATGATTTAATTAATTTACAGAGTTCATTTACTGAAAATATTTGGTATCACCTAAATATACTACTTCTAAACTATTTGTTATCACCGAACGCATTCGATCGTCATTCATTACTGCATAACCTACACTTGGAGATACTTTATATAATAAACAAATACAATCTTCTAAGTTCTGGATTATTTCCTTATCAAATACTGGAGTTTTAGTTAAATCAAAATGCAGTTTCAAGAAAGCAGTATACAGAGGTACACAGTGAGCTGCCACTCGAAGATGAAACATTAATAGGAAGGTTTTTGCAGTCTGAAAAATTTTGTTTAATATATAACAAAAATAACAAAATAATATTAAATTATATATATAAAGATATTAACCTCCAATGTTGCTTTCAATGTTCTTAAATCTGTATGATGTTCACAATATTCAGAAAGTATTCTTGTTAATCTTTCGCACCACTTGGCACAACCAATATTAGTTAAGAGTTGAGGCAAACTCAACATATACACATGTCTCAATTCTACATTTTGTTCAAATTCCATATTATCCAACAGAACAGCTAAAATATCATCCCTCTTTGTCCACTGTAACAACATATAACATTACAAAGTTTATATTTAAATTAACACATTAGTAAGTACTAATTTTTTAAACTTACTTCAAACACATTTAACATAGTATTCCAATGTTCAACGGTAGCTAATAAATTTGCTAAACATTTATATATCAAAATTACATATTTGGCTTCTCTTTGACGACTTAAATTCTCTAAAGCATGTAAAATCACATTGGCATATCCAGTATCAATCAATCCTTTCTTCTAAAGAATCACAGTTAAAATTAGTAATCTATATTGATAAACAACATAATAACTCAAATTTATATAATATAGATTTTTACCAAGTGAGAATGCTGAATAATTTGATATAAACATTCAAGACCAAGTACAACATTTTCTGGCACATAATCATCAACAATTATTAAAGCTGTTGGAAGCACATCGCCAATATGATTATATAAAACTGGTTTCTGTAAAAAAACAACATAAATTTAAACATGTAATTAGATTTATCATCTTTGTTTTGTTTAATTCAATTTTTTATTAACCTCGATTTGATATAAAATCCATTTGTAACATACGACAGATGCTGGATAAATTTTCCAAGTATCTTTCAATAATTTAGGTCTTAGTGCCAATAATACTGTGATAAAGTTATCCTGTTCCAATAAAAGTTGTGAGACGCTTTCATATTTATATAAACCCAAGAGCTCATCTTGGAGCTCTTTAGAGATAAACGCAGATTCTACAGTGTTCCAAACATTTTTTTCATGCTGTTCTCCAATGAGTAATAAGAGATTAATCGTAAATGTCTTTATTATTAACGTATCTAACTTTAGTTTTTCAGCTTTTTCGTTACGACAGTGAATGATGTGCTGAAGCATAAACTTGATATTTTGCAAATTTTGATCTATAATTTGTTTATACTCTTTAAAATCTTTTTCCTCGCATGGACGACTAGCACCGACGGCTATTTCAGAGACATAACTCTTTTGAATAAGATCAATGCAGCCTGTCCATAAGTCTTCCTCAGAAATATTACTTGTAATTTTTAGAGATTCCAGTCCTTTTAAGAGATTATTCATTTTAAAAATTAATTATTTAAGAGTCTTTCAAAAGGTAATAATTACTTCCTTGCGAATCAACTTCTTCGTAACGATTTATCAATGTCGCAAATATACACAAAATATACCATTTTTCAAATTATAGTGTTTCATTTAATCTAACCTTCCGTTTCGGTCGTCTTAATCAACAAAATAATTGTTGACATTTACGAACCTGAACCCTTTCGAACGATTTGAATACTCAATACAAAGAAGTATACTACTTGTTACCAAGCGTATGCTGTTCGTATGATAATTTGACAAAAATTTTTGGATCAATTCAACAATATCCAATTTCCTTATTATTTTAGCTGGATGTTTCTTCTACTGGTCTAATCCTCGTGAATTTACGATAATCACTATATTTTGTAATGTTCGATGTCTCGAAGAAGTAATCGATATGAACCAGACGAGGTCTCGAACTATCTGTCACCTTTCTCTTTTGTACAATCTTCCTTTCTTCAATCGTATCGTTTAATATGTCGTTCCTAGTCAGTCACTTGACGAGTGTACGACAGTCGTATTCGTGTCACTTTAAACAAAATTCAGAACACTTGTGTTTAACTGCACCACAGTGGAAATCACAGTGAACGCTGTCCAATAGCGTTTCGGAGCATTACACGTCCATACTGAACGTCGTGTCGCTTAACGACAATTGTTATTTATTTTTTATCAGTTTCTAAGATCCTTGGTAATTATGAATTAAAGAAGGTGTAGTAGCTGGTAGTTACGACATGGCTGAGTACCGTTAGTTCATTTTCTATTATTTTCAAATCATTTATCGTATCGATGTTTCATTTTCTATGATTAGCCTTTGTTTCTCCTCCATTTTGCTTTCTATATATGGGACACCGCCCTTCGAACAGCTATTAGTTAGTAATTTCTTATTTTTTTCGTTCGAGCAACATACAATTATCAGAAAGGCATTTTGTTATTATATTAATATTAGTTTCGTTATTTGGAAAATTTTTCACGAGTTTCTTGCGAAAGTTACATAACCTCAAAATTGTGCAAATTTGTAATTTCGTGTTTTTTTACTTCATTAATTCGATCATTGCATATAGTATCATTTTAAGTATAATCATTTTACGATGTACTCCAGAATGTCATCTACATAAGCATAATGTAAAATTTACAAATCTTTTTAAATGTTATTCTGGTTCTCTTAAGGATCAGGCTCTTATTGTGTATCATCAGGGGTAGGCAGTGATTCTGAAGTCATGGCAGAGTTAGCAGCATTTCTTGGTCAGGAAATTCCCGAGGGAAGAAACAATCTGGCTGATAATCATATAAATCTTGAGAGAGTTGCCGATTATTGCGAAGCTAACTATTTTCAAGCAGAAAACAAGAGAATAGCTTTAGAAGAAACCAAAAATTTTACCACTCAATCACTGGCTAGTGTAGCCTACCAAATAAATACCCTTGCTTATAATTTTTTGCAATTATTGGATTTACAAACATCTCAGCTTGCTGAGATGGAAAGTCAAATGAATCATATTGCTCAAACGGTTATGATACACAAAGAGAAAGTAGCTAGAAGAGAGATTGGAGTACTAACAGCTAACAAAATCACAGTACGTCAGTACAAAATCATTGCACCAGCAAATCCTGAGAAACCAATTAAATATGTAAGAAAAAGCATTGATTATACAATCTTGGATGATATTGGACATGGAGTACGTAGTAGTGGCACTCCAAGGAGCAAACAACGTGGTGGAAGTCAAGGCAGTGTACAAAGTTTAGGGGCAACTTCTACTGCTTCTGGATTAGGTGCTGCCATGGTAGGACCGGCTCCTACCACTAAACCACCTACTCCTCCTCAAACAGTAAGAACATTGAACTATTTAATATAAATTTCTTTGCTTTTACACTAGGAACATTGAGCAAAGGATCACGAGAATACAGGACACCACCTGCAGTTGCTCCACCTCAAGTTCCTAGTCATTATGCTCCTAATTATCCATTGGGCCATCCAAGAAGAGAACGTGGTCCTGGCTATAGTACATTACCTTTACATGCACATACTACATCTCATGCAACTCATAATACCAATCACAATGCACATACAAACACTGTAACCCAACATACTTCACCACCTCAAGTAGGAACAGTTCATCCATTGCAAAGTCATCCACAAACACCACCACCAGCACCACCTAGTGTAACAGCAGGCTATGTCCAGGAACATAATAGTATGCCTCGTAAGTGTTTAGGTTGAAATTAAGTTTAAGTAATATACCTAAGGGAGTAAGATCGATTTTCATTTCTAGCACCACCTTCGCCGTTAGTCGGCATAACTGGCAATACGTTAGATTTTACGAATTATCACACTTTATCAGAAAGATTAGGTCATCAAGTTAGTCGGAGTAGTGGTGCAAATAGTCCACCATTGCCACCGCCACCACCACCAGAGCAAGAAGAACATCCGCAATTTGGTAGGCCTACACAATCTAGCGGTGCTATTATGCCTATTGTTCCAGATGAAGAAGATCTCCCTGGTTGGGTTCCAAAGAATTATATCGAGAAAGGTATGTCGCGATACTTTTTATATTACAGAATATCCAAGTAGCATTAAGATGTAATCAAATTATCGTTTTAGTTGTGGCAATATATGATTATTATGCCGACAAAGAGGATGAGTTGAGCTTCCAGGAAAGCTCTGTAATTTATGTACTGAAAAAGAATGACGATGGGTGGTGGGAGGGAGTCATGGATGGTATAACGGGTTTGTTTCCCGGGAATTATGTAGAACCTTGTGTTTAATAAGTGCTTCAATGTTGCATTTAGATATATCAAAATTGTGAATATCGGTGATTATTCACAGAAGACTGCAAATTCAAGGAACACATTCCTTGATTTTAATATCTTATTTAATATAATCGTAAGGCTATACTAACATGATCGATGCGAGGATACATAAGAAAACATAATATAAAATATAATGTGAAAGGTGATAAATGTGTAAATTTCAGATTCTTCCACAAAAATCTCAAATATCATGCGAATTTTCTAAAAATCAAACTAACCAATCTTTATATCAACATAAGAAAGTGTATTTTTTGGTAAATAGTATTATCTTGGGTGGATATTATTTTATCTCGATTCCAATAGATCATATTTATATACATATATGCATAAAGGAATATAATTATTAATTAATTATTATTCCACTATATAATCAGTTAGCTATTAATTATATTTATGTATCTTAAGCGTAATCAATACGATGTTAGTATTAGATTAATGAGCAATCAAAATACCAAACGTCCTGTTGTCGTGTAACGAGAATCTTTGCGCCTTATACTGAATGTGACTTTGTAATATAAATTGTTTTATTTCAATGGTTAGCAATGTATCAATCTTCGAATTTTATTTCTCGTAAAATTAAGTCGACGGAAGTAATCCTCATTTGATTGTCTTAGGAAATATACGAGGTCGTAATATATTCTTAATAGAGTCAATTAACGAGCACATGAATCGTTTAAGACATAATGATTTCATTTAATTACGTAGTACCGCAATAGAAGCATTTTGCACTACGGTGCTGTTCATTAATGGGCTATTAAGACAGATGTAAGTATCTCTTAATTGTCCGAGTAATACTGCGGTTATCTTTTTCTCATTTCTCACTAAATTCTTCTTTTATGCAAGCTAAAAACTTGTATTGACAATAAAGGTCTCGTTCTCACGAGGATTACATATTTTGAAGAATTATCACAGGATTGATACAGGAAAATTAAGGCAGGATTTTCAAACGAATAACTAGTGAATAGAAAATGGAATCTTTAATTTTAATAGGAATTTTAATGAAAGATTTTATTTCTTATTAGGGAAGTATAATGAATGTACGAATACAATTGTATTTAGAATCAAATAAAATAATTGTAATAAAATTTCGGACGATGTTTATCCAGCAGTTGCGATCGTTTTATAAATTCCCCCTAATTTCACGTTATTTTAGGCCACAAGTAACTTTGCTTTCGTTCAATTACTTCACAATTACTTCAATTTATGCTGTCAATTTTATGCTCAAAGCTATACTATTTGAGATTCATTTTGTAATCGGTCTCGACGATCGCCTAACTTATTCGTCATGGGAAGTTTTCATCTGGTAGAATATATCGGAAGCATAGAATTACATACAGTTCCCAACTATAAACATTTCCTCTTGTAAGCCAATAATGACACCCACGAGAGTAACATAGATAAATTCTTACAGTAAAAGATTCGTGGAAACTAGTGGAAAGAAAATAGAAGGAAAGAGGCACCTGACTACGAGAACTGCGCAACAGTAGGAAAACAGCTCAACTTTGAGAGTATAGCACCAAGCTATCCTCGTATGTCATGCTTAAAAGAGGTCGTATGAAAGTGAAATTGTGCTAAAGGGAGAGAAGAAACGTTTTCTTTTTCTTTTTGTTATTACTTATTCTTATACATTGCGAGATTTTTTCTGGATAGGACTCTTCTTTTCAATACGTAGGAATTGTCGATTGAAAGTTGTAGTTTAAGAAACCTTTCGAGGTTTTTTTTTGCTAAAATAACAAGGGAAAAAGATGTACAATTATAATTACTCGGTACTTTTTGAATCTTTTATATACTTGTGCGGGAGATTTAGTAAGTAGTAAAAATCAAGTATAAGTTGATAAATTTGCAGAAAATCGTGAACGATCGTATCCCTCTGATAAGCAAAAGCGCAGAATTTATTCGATATTGGAGGCAGTGCAGCATACTTTATCAGGCTTCTTGGCGACTGGATAAATCTAAGGAGACGGAGTTGGCTCACGTACAACCAGCTATCTGATCTAATTCTCCAGATTGATTATCCCCCGGGTACCGGCAGGCAGCTCAGACCCATCTTCGCCTCGCTTGTAACAGAAACCGCTTCATTTGATTAATACCATTTTCCAGGATAGCCACGACTATCTTCTCAACCCCGATCATCCCTTTCTATCTTTATCTGTCATTCTGTTCGTTCTTTCGCCGAATCGTAAAATATTCTCCGTGAACCTTTGTCTCGGTTGCTACGAATTTTCCTTTGTATCAACGAATAATAGATCCTCTATTCTCCTTTCTCCTTCTTGCAACAAAGTGTACCTTGTTAATCGATAACGAATCACTTGTTAATTCGATTTCAAGAACAGAATTGCACAAATAATATCTAATATAAAGTTTAAGGACGAATTACAATTTAAATGAAGCAAATCGTCGCATTTAGTTTGCGCTTCTTGCGTCTATCGTCCCATTCGATTTTAAGCAAAGAGAAACAAAACATCCCGATTTCCATCGCCGCGCCGTAGAGATTCCTTATAGCAAGACAAATAATCAGTAAAATTTAATAGTCAATTCAATAGGCGTTCCCTTAGTTCACAAAAGTAGTAGATTTTATATTCAGTGCCAGAGGCGTGAAATGTCGCTTTTTTTTATTGATAACTTACCGTTCTAACGTGACTGCAATAACGTCGACGGAGGAGGTTGAAAATTTCTACGCAATACACCAGGGATGCAGAAAGCTGACCGGGATGTCGACCGAAGGAAATGGGATTAACATTCGTCGTGGCTTCTGACGAGTTCCAACTTGTCGATCCGTTTCTAAAGAGGAAATATGCCACCAAGCGGATATCCTCGTGGATAGGTGGAAAGATTGAACAGGATTCGAAGCGGTTCACCGCTATGGCGACTAAAATTCCTGTCTGGCTCCGTCATCAGTCTTAGTTTAACTTGTTGGCGTGACCAGATGTTTCTTCAGCCACATTACTGCAGGTTGTTGTGTTGCAATTTAAATGCGTGCTGCGAGAATAGTTGTCATCACGTTTCTTTAAAGTCTCGTGCTCGAAAAGTTGACAAAAAAAGGATTATGATCTATGTTTTAATTAAAAGTACCTGCATATATGAAGGATAAACGAAGTATGAGATGACACGTGATTACGTGGATTACGTTCAGGATATGATATGAATTCGATTAAACTTTCGAATTGTAAATGTTTGGCTCGTATATCAATCTTCTACGCGCTGTTCATTTATGAAGTAGACAGTATCTATCATCGAGTAGTTAGTCCTTCTCCTAATGGTTGTTTCATATCTTGAATCTT
Source organism: Melipona quadrifasciata (assembly GCA_001276565.1). Taxonomy (NCBI): domain Eukaryota; kingdom Metazoa; phylum Arthropoda; class Insecta; order Hymenoptera; family Apidae; genus Melipona; species Melipona quadrifasciata. The sequence continues at coordinate 956,708 of KQ435753.1, read as the reverse complement.
TGACTATAATCGAAGATTAAAGGATTACAGGATTTGACTCGACGCAATCAGGCTACCCGACTCTTTATATATTTTGTTCGAACCCGATCGACCCGAGTCCAAAATATTGGGTACCCGCACGTTCTAGTTACAGCGTTTAGAGAAAGTAACTTAAAATTAGTATTATGCTTTCTTTAATATTCTTTTGTTTTTTAATGTCATAATGTCATTATGTAGCTTTTTGTATAGTTCAATGATTTTTTAATTGAATATTTTAATATATAATATTATATTATTTATTATTATAATTATAATTATATTCTTAACATATTCCTGATCCTTCAACACGAAAGAATTTTGTCTCAGCTACAGTTTTTAAATGGTGTACTATTTCTCTACTTGCTTTTATCTTTGTGGCATAATGAATGTTACAAATTCCTTTACCGGCTTTCTTACGTTGCTGCGGAAACGGAAAGGTGTTCGTGTGCCATTAATATTCATGTATTTTAAATAATCTTTCGTCGCTTTTCTTTGCAGCTGTAAGCATCTATCTCTCTAGACTCCGCTCTTTCTTTTGCCGCGACAAGAAAATCGGAATATTCAAAGAGTAAAAATTCTTCGTCCACTCAAAATCCAACAGTGAGAAGCATAATTGAAAAAATTATCGATATTTTAAACTGTTATAACGTTATAAAAGAAAAATCATACAACTATCTACATATAACTATCTCATTTTAAAGCACGAAGCTTCGACTTTGATTATCCTGTTCGTTTTTTCAAAGATATTAAAAATACTTTTGTTTTTGAAAATTGTAAAAATTCCAACATTTCTAAAAATACTAAAATTTTTGTCATGGCTTGATGCATTATAATCTTGAAAATTGAAATTTTTTTCTTTAGAATGAATTTTGATGTATTATAATCTTGAAAATTGAAATTTTTTTCTTCAGAACTCCATAAAATTTGTAGATTGCTGTGTAGATTCTTTCGCCATTTGAATTTTAAGAATTAAACGATAAAAATTTAAGAAATTTTAACATCTCATCAGTATATTCCAAATACAAATTCACGATTTTGTTCCGTTTAATCGTAGATGTGTTTAACAGGTCAGATAAGTTCAGTCAGATGGTTGGCGAGGTTCGGGGCTCGAGTAAAGAAGAACGAGTCAATTTTGCCGATGCAATTTCACCTGGACACATCGTCGGAGAATGAGATGATCCAAGTGGGAGCCACGTTGCCTTCCATAATGTATGCATTATGATCCGTTCTAATTTGACAGAGGATACCCCGGCGACATGAATTTGCGTTACGCACAGCATGCATCGTAGTACGAGTAGTTGGGGGAGAGCGAATTACGATGGGTTCAAGGATAAACCACGGGGGAAGGGGCACGTTAGTCTCTAGTTGGAACAGGGTTGAGAGGCTAAACCAGATTTCATTGCGATATTACCTCTGGGAGGCGTGTTCCCAGGGAATCTCACCTAACCGAAGATTTCAACTTTGTGTCATCTCTCGCCGAGCTAAATCGAAAATAAAATCGTCAAGATGGATGTACGATGATCTAGCCTGACTGAAAACTGGATCACGCTTCAAAACTGGCTTAGATCTTTAAACGCAAAGTTGGCCCGAGTGTTAGACGTGTTACCCGTATCAAGATGATGACGCTTGGTTCCGTGTCTTTGGGGATTGAATTAAACTTCCATCGCGCGTTGTATTTAAAGTAGGGGTAGCGCTTAATAGCGCGAAATACTCACAAAGGAGTAAACGTCGGGTAAGAATGCCCTGACTGAATTGAATAATAATTTAAAAAAGCAATCTGGTTGTGAAGCACGTTTCCACAAGCTCACGCGATACTTCAACCTTTTTTCCTAATGGGATATCGATTGAAACGCACACAAGCGTTGGCACTTGCCACGGGTTTCTTTCGTCGAGCGCGTCGCACATTCGCAATAGAAAGAGAAAAGGGGGGAGAGAGAGAGAGAGAGAGAGAAAAACAGCATTTTCCAAGAGGACGCTCGTAAAAAGTGTTCGGGCGTTGATCGATTCTCAGGTACAAATAAGTAAACCGTATCGTTTGTAGTAACGTTAAGCTGTCCTGAACACTTGAGCCGCTTTCATTTCTTCCTAATCTTTCGAGCGATCGGCACACAAAAGCTGCTGCTTCTCACCCACTCTTTCTAGCTCTGTCCTATAACAATCCACACCCCTTGACCCTTTACTCCCTCAACTGCCATTCGCTATCTAACTGCCTCTAGTGGTATGTCCAGTACAGCCCCAACGACATTAATCTAGGATCTGCAGACTACCCAGAATCCGCATAAAGGAGATGTCTCAGAATAGATTGATTGAAAGGACTATAAGTCTTTGGGTCCAAATACTTCTCTGCCTTCTGGCTGAATGATGATCAAGACAATCGAAAGAGAACGTGTAAGTGTCAAGTTTTCTGCGCCATCCGACGTTTTTTTTTCTTTCCGATCAATTAGGAATCTTATAACATAATGGGAAATGAAACATTGACATTGTGACATTGCCATGTAATCGATTCGATAAAGAGACTTGAATGAATGAGATTTCAATGTAGAGGGAAAGAAACTTTTCTGTGAATCGTCACAAAATATTTAAAATATAGTTGTCTTTATAATTTTTAATATTATAAATATAATATTAATAATATTAATAATTTTTAATATTATAGATTCATTTTCATTAGGGAACGAATGATTGCAACGACGATTTTGGGTAATACAAATAATTTCGCTTATTCTGTATAGACTAAAATTTAAAAAACAAAATTACAGATAGTTTATTGAATCAATTAATTTTATTTCATAGACGAAAAGGATTATTTATTTTTTGTTTCAAGTTAGACAATATGTTTGAAATACGCGCGCAATTTAGATGATGATTACAGCGCCAACGGCGAAATTTCGCAATTAGTTATTGCGATGCTCGATAATCGATATAATCGATATTTCTCGTGATTGTCGGTTGGAACGTAACGGACAAAGTCGCATCGCGTCGGTTTGCATTGAAGTGAAACGGAGCAGATAATCCAGTAATCATCAGGTAAAGAGTAGAATTAATATCTTTTAGACTTCTTTTTGCAATTGTTGAATATGCATACGATTTACAACAATAAGCATTACTTACTGCATACTCAATCCGTTGCACATTCAATCTCGCATTCAGTCACGCATTGGTTAGAAGTAATGAAAGTTAATGTTAAAAAAGCATTGTCTTTAATTATATCTTGTTGTAGTGGCCCTATGATTCCTCGACTACGAGTTTCGAACACTGGACTAGCACAAGCCGCAAGTGGCTGCGCGCCTAGCGTCGAGGTCCTACCGATCTTCTACCCCGCTGGAGTGATCGGGCCAGCCTAGCGGGTAGTTATAACAACAAGCGTCTGGAGTAAGGAGTCGCTGCCATCAACCCCACTGATGAGTTTAGGCAGTGACTCCGAGACGAAACGCATTAAATCGCCTTTCCTCTCTTTCTTCCTTCTTCCCAGCTGCATCCAGGGTCTTTGAATACTTTACAGTACGATATAACGTAACGGTATAACGATGATCGCGTTTGCTTCTAGTGTTGCGTTTGTAAAATGCCCAAGTATCTTTCGAAGATTATAGAAGTTTCTTAATTGTCAAATGGCAGCAACTGTGGCTGTACTAGTTTCGGGAGTTCTCTATTTTAATATTGTTCTTTAATAGAAAATCATTCGTGATTTATTTTGTGATGAAAATTTTACATTGATTCAAATGAATCGATATTGCGAAACAGAAAAGATGTTCTATTCTCCGGATTTAAATTTAGTGGATGATTATATTTCGGTAGTCTTTCTAGCTGCTCATTTGCTTTCTTTTCAGCGTCCTTCATTACCACGTTGTTTATCATTAAAAATGCTGTTAAAAAGTTGATTATTAAAATTTTAATTTCTTCATCTGCGATATTTGCAATTTTTTAATAATTTTATGAACATATGAAATGTTTTATGAGTGTTTTCATTTATTCCATAATTTTTTGCTAAAATTCAGTCAATAAGAAATACAATTATAAATTACTTTTTAACGGCTTGATATCTTTGTGTTTTCAAGTATTAATTCAATAAATAACTTTATTACAGATTGAATATTACGGCAAACACGTATGAAGATTAATGGAATAACATGAATTAAAGAAGAGGATTAAAGGGGAAGAAATAAATACGAGGAAATGACGAGTTCGAGTTTTCTCCATTGGTAATTAATCATATTTTGTATAATTTTATTTCAAGAACCGTTTACTCCTTTATTTTGTTTAGATTTTCATACAGACAGATGCAAGATTAGATATGTAAATCAAATCTGTAGATTTAGTTAAGTAGACGATCGAAGACAGGTTTATACATTTATATTCATAGACAGTGTAGAAACAGTGTAGTTATTTATATTTCTTAATCGCGAGTAGATTTACTTCTCGATCACTATTACTTATAGTTTTTTTTATGGTTAAATCGCGGCTTTATTTTAGAGATTCCTTAAAAGAGTTTGTAAAGTTTGTACCATTCTATCCATTTAAGTGCTAGCTTCTTTATTAAATTATAAATAATTCGCCTTGAAGCATTGAAGATGCCATGAGTGATAAAATTTCAAAAGACTCGTCTCGAAATTTTACAAGGCTTTGTTCGCCCATCCACCATCGTGGCACACGTAATGAATAATCAGCTATAGTGATGTTATTTTAGAAATTGTTGATCGTCCTGCTGTCGCAATTACTGCTGGCAGTAACGAACTCTAATCGCTCTCGGGAGTAATTTCAAGGATCTTACTGAACGTGTCGAAGTCAGATCCCTCAGTGAAATCATACTTCTTGTTCGTTAGCTCCGTGAAGTTTGAATTTGCGGGGAGAGAAGCGAAGCAAAAACTTATGCGTCCCATGAGACGAGTCTTTGAAGCTGCAGCTGCCATTCGTCTGACAAACGAGCTTCATTTTTGTTTATTTCATCGAAATTTCTTCCTAGTGGTTGACTATCGAGAATAAAATCTTAAAAATCACCTTTTTATTAACCTTCAGAGGATCTTCTTTCGGAAGTTTATGTAAATATACAACCGACATGTCGCTTGTACATGAAGGTTTATACTTACACTTTGAGTAGATATTTTTAATAAAAACCACAAAAGACTGTGGCTTTGTTCTCTGAACGTAAACGATATTCTTGGGCGTTGTAGTTTGGAAATTTTTTAGAAAAATTCATCAGAAAGCAGAACACGTAGGCTGCATTCGGGTGACAGGTGTCGCGCTTCTTTCTAATTTGTCCGTGGAAGTATTATCCACTCATCCGTTTGGATTAAATCTTTATTTCGTTATTTTTGGCTCAAGTCTTCCGACCAAGGCGTCGGTAGACATCTAAGAAAGTCGGTGTTCTCGGGTAAATCTGGGCGAATTGTACGGCAGAGTGCGAGTTGTTGCAGGAAAACGGATTCGGTGGAAACACGAGAGGGCCGGAAAAGCGAGAGGAAAGCTCGCCCAAGAGAACAAGTTTGTCATCGTCGCGGTTGTCTAAGCGGCGTTCGTTCAATCAACGCGCGCACAATCTGCGTCCGGTTTTCCGTGTCAAAATTGGAATTCTCGAAATAGCGGCAGTGTGTACCGGCCGTGTCACCAGTTCGGGCAGTTCGAGCCCGATCGCGTTCATCTGGCCCACCACCGCCGTCCGAATGTGTCCTCCTGTGCGGGATTCTCTTTGATCTCAAAGTACCGTATTCTCGTCCCTATGCTCTGGCCAGCATGACGACACAAGCTGCACGGATGAGAGACGAGAGACGCGGATTCCAACGTTCGCCACGCTCAAACGCTGCCGAAAATTGAAGACGAACTTTTTGCGGCTCGGATCGATCAGACCAGATGAAACCCGGCTTCCATGAAAACAGCTCCTGTTTCCATCGAATCCTGTTATTTCTGACTGAACCAAGAACCAGGATCGTCTCCGCCCAAATATAGTTTGTCGGTTCCATTCGTCGAAGCATTATCTATTTTTTCTCCCCTTCCGACGTTATTCTTCTTCTTACGGGTATAGCTTTGCCGGTATATCTTTCTAGATTTCGTAGCTGCGCGTTGCCCGTTTCATTTCCAAGACTCTTAGGTGGTAGATCGGTAAAATAACGCGTGTCGATTGTCACGAATTGTTGGAATTCCTCTTTTAGTGTGCATGACCGCCCGCGAAAATTGAAGTGGAATTTTCTCGGCGAATCGATACTAGCCGAGTCACGCGTCAAGAAGACGCTTATCAATGATTACGGGCCGCTATTCGTACCGTTCGTACCGTTCGTGCGCGACACGGCACATTTTTAACGGGATTACGCAAATGTCGTCGTCATCAAAGTCACTCGAGAAAAAATTTATCGCGAATTCGCAGAGACTTCAGAGATCGCCTTAAGGCGATTTGTCGCGAGCCGACGGATCTTTTTGTTTCCGTGGGACCAGTGATACGTTCGATCGTCGTTTCTCGAAGGGACGAATAAATCTCTGAAATTGTAGTCGACTTTTATTCGGAAAGATCGTCATTTTCGATAGATTGGAAATAAACTTTTTAAATAATTTGAAAATAAAATAAAACGACCAGTTTCTAATTTTTCATAGAAATTTTACAGATCTGTAACTGTTCATTCTTGGAAATTTTAGTTATATTTTGTAAAATGCACATAAATAAAGAAGTTTCGGAGTTTAGTCGTCGATAATTCTCGATATTAAAAATTGCCTAATTTCGTTGTTTAGGTTTTCGATAACGACATCGAAGGATCGTTTTCAAGAAGCTGGAACGATCGTTCCTAGAAAATTAAGCCTCCGTAACGAACCGCGAAAGTTCATTCAAATTCGTTTCTGAAATTTTCAATTTCCCGCTCGAGACTTTTGCGAAAGTCATGGGTGGTAGGTTCGCAAGTACGCGACACGGGATTCACTGGGTCGTTTTTGGGACGAGTGGGGGGGAGTAGCGTCGGATGCTTCGGTGGCGCAGAGTAATCGTGGATCGTCTCCAGGAAATTAGGCTTCCATGGTAAACTACCTAGTGTTCTCGTTGGCATCGATTTCCATTCTGGCGACCGCCTTTCCATCGCCCGGTCACGTTTCTGAAATTACTTACCGACTGTTCGGCCAATTACCACGGCTCGCTGCTCGTTCCACTTCCTTCCTTTTTCCTTCTCTCTCCCTCTTACCTTCTCCGTTTTGTTCCCTCTGTTTTCCTCTCGTTTTTCCCGTTTTTATCTCTTGTTGGCCCGTTTACAGGGAAAGTCGGCTCCCTGACTTGTCCTTTTGTGCAGCTTCCGAAAACGGTGTACAGCTTCGAGGATTACGTGAGAGATCTTGAATTTCCACGCAGCACGTCCGCTTTCGACTTCTTCGTTTCCTCCCTCTTTTTCTTTCTTTCTTTCGTCCACCTTTTTTTTTGGATTAAAACGCCACGATTGTTGACTTTTTCTAGCCGTGCTCGCGTGGAGGATTTTCACTCGCGAGCGACTTTAGTCGCGCGAGATTGTTAGCTTTATTTCAACTTCATATTCGAATTTTTCGTCTGTCGCAATTTATCTAAATTGAAACACTTTTGATTGATTAATTCGACAATCTGCTTAATATGTCGAACTACGTCCGTGATAATTTTGATTCAGCTGTCAAATAATATCGTTGGCTGATCATAATTTAGAGTGTTCAATTTTACCTCCAATTTCACATTTTATCCGAGTAGTAATGCTATTTAAATCTTAATAATTTTATTAAACAGGTGCGAGGTCAGTATCAAATGTTAGAGTTGAATGAAATCAAATGATGACATTAAGTAACGCGAGATAGAATTAACGATAGAACTGAAAGTTTGGAAATAAAATAGAAATAAAGATAAAGAATTTATAGTAAGTAATGTGAAAGCCACGTTGTCCTGATTCTCAACATCAATTAATGATGACCGCAGTTAAATTTACCTTGCATTTTTCATCTTTCAAGTCTAAAATAAATCATCTCTCGCATGTTTCTAACATCAGACAGAGAGAGAGAGAGAGAGAGAGAGAGAGAGTCAACGAGAATAAGGGGACTTCTATCGTCTGCCAGAATAAGTGATAACGCGTCAGGATTGAACTTACGGTATCATTGTCCAGATTCCACGGGCAGGGCATTTTTCCAGATTAACCGCGCGAGATAAGAAGTTGATACGATAGCTCTTAAGGGTCTCACGGTACGTCGCGTCGCTACCAACTTTTTCAATTCCATAGATATCGGACTTGGGCCATCGGGGCAGACTGAGTTTCGCCGAAAATTCGGGGGAAAGAAATTTGAACCGGATTTCTTATCGGCCATTCGTTATTTTCAATTCTCCGCTCCTTGTGCATCCTCGACGAATCTTTCTGAACTGTCACCCGCGAAACAAATATTTCTCTTACACTCGTACGTAACATCGTTTGTAATCGATCGTAACCATATCAACACGGCATTGTATTTTTCTACGCGAGTAATCAGTTTTTACTTCTCGGAAAAATATTGTTTCTTTTTTCTGCCACGGTCGACGAAACGAGTGAATCTGTACGGAAATTGTTTATATTGTTTAAAGTTTACGAACGATCTTGCATTCTAGAGCGACGTTGCAGCATCGCCAAGACACATCGATGTAATTATTATCTCGTTTCACATTTCACTGCAGATTGTCAAAGACGATCGAAGTCTTTCCATTGTATGGAATTTGGGATAAAATTGGACTGAAGTTTTCAAAAATACCCAGTAGCGTTGAAAAGATTAAAGCACTTACTCGTGCTTCGAAGTCTCGTGAATTTAAACGTTTTAATTCAACTGCTGTAACACTGTGAACAATGTCGCGATGATGACGCGCATACGTCAACCGAAGTGCGAGCTCCGTGAAATTCATTCGTTGGCTACATCGTTGGCGAGCTCGTTCCGTACGTTGCACCCATGGGGGTGGTCTGGTTGATCGTTTACTGCCATCGCGTCGTCTTACGACACTCGTATGTCAGTCATTTTCAAACGATCGTGTTATTTTTGAGCAATTCTCGTAAAGAAAATGATCGTCCCGCTGGTAACAAAGGATGTACGATTATTGCTCGACAGTAGAGGTAGCCGTCTTAGCTACGCGTGTAACGGCCGTTGTTAACTCGGCAAATTTCATAAATGTCCGCCGCGCCATGGGGATCTGCGTCGGAGCAGCTAGGAAAAGAGAGTTTAATTGTTATTTAAGAGCTACTTTCAGCAAACTTTGCTTGTATGCTTCTATGGTAACAGTAGTTCTAGTTTCGGCATTCTTGGTTTACATTTCCGCAGTGGAGTGAAAATTGCCGTTATTGTCTATTAAAAAAAAAGAAAAAAAAAAAGAAAGAAAGAAAAAAATTGCAACGATTTGAAACTTGATCACGGAAGATACGAAAAGGAGTTTCACGATCATTTTCACGCGTTTGTCAGGTAAAGCGAGGAGTTGTTTTATTTATTACTTTTTAAATTATTTACCAAGCATAACGACGAGCCGAAAAAAAAGAAACAGCTTCTGGAAAACGGTAGTTAAATGTCATTTCCATAATTTTCCAGCTTTAGCTTTTGAAATCTTTTTTTCAACGCTTTTGACGTATTTCTCTTGTGAGAGACACTTCCTTTGAATTCTCTTGAATATACATACACGCGATACGTAAAATTTTACAATTTTAGCAGAAACAGCCATTGTACGAGAGTTATTCGCCAGTATACGGTATATTGAAAGTGGAAATCCTGTGAATTGATCTCCTAGGAAATGTAGGTGGTCATTTCTTACTCGCGCCGGTTAAAAAACGCGACACGTACGAAGGGGAGATGACAAAGGCTTCGTCTTTAATCGAGTTCCCGCAAAGTGGATAGGCAAACGTTCCGAGAGAAGATGAACCTTTCCGAGCAGTTTCGCACCAGTCGCTCGACCAGACGGACATACCGCTTCTTCTTCTCGCGCGTAACAAACATGTTACCAGCGCGATAAACACGGGGATAAAACGGAGTCGTGATAAGTTAAAGTTATCGAAGTTATTCAGCATCGCCTTCTAAACTCACGTCATGGCCTTCCTGAAACGTTACGCTCGTGTACGTCTCTTCAGACAAAGGGATACGAGGACGTTACAAAGGATTGTTATTCCTTTATTTAAATTTCTTCGTCGAAAGCGCAATCTTCCCTTTCCGTCTCTGCTCGCTGCTCCCGTTTCACCGAAACACGGCACGGATGTATTCGGAAAAATTTCGAGGACACCGCGCGTTTCCCTTCCGGCGTACGTATACGTGCGCACATATCCCGAAAAAGCTCGCGAAATCGCGACGCGTTGCATTTCGCTGGCTGATAAAAATTATTTGTTTTCGCGGTGCGAGGACGAGAGGATGCAACGATAGAGATAAGAAAAAAAGAAAGCGCGGAACGCTCCGGGTGCAATATTCCTGCGGTGTAATAATATTTCTGCGTTATTTTCCGACGAATGTTTTCGCGGTGGCCGGAGGTGTTCGCAAATAAAACGTTCGGATCGGGGAATGCGCATTGCAAATAGAATTTTTTCGCGCGTGCATGCCCGACCCTTTTTTTCATTAGTCTCGCTTGCCCGCACTCGTTGTTTTTTAACAATTCTATTTTTTTTATAGGATTACCCAAATACATCATGCAGTCGGATGGTACAACAGCCGGGAGATTGACACACAAACAGAGGGGTACGCGAAATTTTCCATACACGCTTTTCCTGTTTGTCTTCCTCGAGTGTCACGCGCTGCGTTATCGTGATTACGTGCAATTAGCATTTCGTTTCGTCGCCAGTGAATTCTTCTCCCGGCGAGCTCTGCCGAGTTCTCTGTATGTGCGGAGCGCGATTCGCGAAAATCAATTTCGTCGTGGCGCTCGCGATATTTCCGGGGGAAAAGAAACGTGTCACGGTAGCGACGCACGCGTTCCACTCTGTCGAGCGTACGACTAATAATTTCGTAACAAATTGTATAAAACTTTCCGGCACGAGAAACGTCGCTTCTACCGCCGCAGACCGTGGGTCCGCGGCCCAATAAATTGAACAGTCGTACGTGTTTTATATCTTTTATTCTCTTTCTCTCCGGCCGGAGAGAGAGAGAGTTTGATGTTCCGAATTCGGAGAACGCATTAATTAGATTCTATCGCTGGCTGGTAGTGCAAATTCCGGGAATTCGCATCGACTGCAATTGAAATGAAAAATATGAAATATCCGCCGCTATCGTAGTTTTTCGGGCTAACAAATTGGCGATATTCAAAAATATGCAAAAGCAAAGAGCGGCTACGTTTTTTTCGACGAAAGTACCTGCCGCTGTATGACGCTGTCGGTCGTAAAAAGAGAAAAAAGAGAAAAAGCTGAAACGAAAAAGGAAAGAAGAAAAAGAAACAACGAGGACGCGAACCGTAAAAGCGAAGCAAAGCACAGATTAAATCGAACGAAGCCTCCTGCGTTTATGGGGCGCCAGCCCCTTTCGAGCGTCCCCCTCGTTTTCGCCGATGGCTCGGAAGAATCAAGTCGAAACGAGTTTTTTAAAAGCACCGCTTCAGGTGTATTTTCATTATCGCCGATCCGTACCTGTAGCTGTTGGCGTTCGCGCCAAGGAAACCTTTGCTCGTTGAATAAACAATTTAATTAAAGTTAACGAGCGTACCGACGCGACAACGATCTGCCGACGAGTAGAAATAAAAGTTTCCAACGGGACGCGAGAAACAGCTTGGGTCCGACGCCCGCTGTCAGCTGGTTATTGAGCCGCCATAATTATTCCAGGATTATTGATGTCCTTCGGGATTCGGAAATTCATCCGGAGATCCCTCTCTTGTGGTATGATCCCCCCTGACCCGTTTACCAAAGTGTCCTGCAATCGATATTGTGCACCCTGTCGACGATACTCTCCGCCTGTATTCCCTCTATGTATTCACCTCTGTGACATCGAGATTTGATGGCGAATGTTGGTCAAGATCTAATGCTGCTATGATCCTCGCCTCGAATATCGGTTTCAGCAGTTCCATCAAAAATTACAATCGTAATTACAGACAGCGAAACAACAGTTTCAAAGAAAGAAATTTAAGATTTGAGATTCCCAACTAATATCCATAAAAATCTTGCGACGCTCGATGTAGAAGTTTTCCACTTGCTTCAATTTTTATTTGTTTCATTTATTTGCTCGTTCAAAATATATCAAATATAATGAAAAAGTGAACAAGAATTCTATCGATTCAGCTCAGAGATAGGCCAACAGACACCAAAGTACGTTTCCCAGTGTCTTATTGATCGATGGCTTGATTATTAAATTTATCATACAAATTGGTCAACAGTTGCAGCTGAAGATTACTGAAGAACGCGAATATTAGATACAAAGTAAACTCAAGTATCCCAAAGTTTCGCAATGTAACGCGAATCGTTATAGTCATTTATAATCGAGCGATACCAGTCGAGGATTAATCGCGATATTCTCCGCTATGTGTTGCGTCATTACGAGTGAAATCGACGACGGTAATATTACGCATATGTGGGACGGGATAACGGGCAACATTCTGTATAGATTGAGACCGTAAAGTCTCGGAATAGCAGAACGAAATCGCATAGAGAAAGAGATCGTTATCGAGGTAACGCTTCGAATAGAAACGTTTAACGTAACGATATCTTGGCCCGTATAAAATTACCGTGGAATTACATCGGTCTTAACGGGCGCTGGCCTCGCGTATGAAATATTTTTTAATCATAATAACTTGTACGCAGAAATGGCCAGCTAGTTTATGTAGCCGTACCGGATCTCCCCTAGCCGCGAAAGAAAGCTACTTTCTGACCTCCGTTATAACTTCGCTCATCCTTCATAAATCTCGGACCGTGGATCGTATCTTTCAAAGGCTGACTACTACCATTCCGGACCTCGAGGAAATACTGGTCGCGATACAAAATTTACGAGGAAGCCCCTCTTTCGAGGTTCGACCGTTTTCTTTTTTTTGCGAAAAGGGAAATTTAATCGACACAGGACCCCAGGACAGGTTTCTTTTCCTTCCTTCGTTTCACCCGTGGATGGTACGGTGATGCGCAATGTGAATCGCAAAGCACGACTGGAGTGTGAAAGGGAAAGTTCTCGTGAAAATTTGCGTAAAAATTGGCGGAATAAAGATACGCACCCTCAGCTCCGTACGTAGATTTATCAGGCCACATCGACGAATTCGCGAGGAGAACGAAGTTACTTCGCGTACTACGTGCACGCGTGCGAAATTCTTCCTCTCCCTTGCCGCCGGTTTCTCTGTGAAAAATTCACCCGCTGTTAAAATAAGAGTTGCCGATGTGAAAGTTTCGCGGGGAAAAGTTCTTTCGGAATTCTCCGCGGCCCTTTTTTCTCTACTCTTGTCTTCTCCCCCTCCTCTCTCTCTCTCTCTCGTTCCGGCCGAACGATCCCCTTGTACTCCGTATAATCGAGACAGTACTGCCGGTGAAAATATGAGTTAGCCTCGTTTCGAATTCTAACAACCCCGGGGCACATCCCTCCTCTGTGTTTTGCATGGAAATTTTAACCGAAACGTAACGTCGATATTTCAAAATCGACGATAGCTGCATCGTCCCGTTCGTGTAGCTTGCAATTTTCGGGGGATCGCGCGATTTTTCTCGTGACTGTTCGATATAATGACTGTGGAACGTTAATCCTCCAGGATGTAAAACATCGGCGTAAAAAAAACCGCAGCCTTTCGTTCTTTCAGCCATTCCAGGCGGCTTTTCGTGAATAGTTTCTCTTTTTTTTTCGCCCCCTCCCCCCTCGAACGTCGATCATAGCTGCGAATGGCGAACGCCCGTCAATAGTTGGAATCGGATCCAGCCAAAAATTCCACTAAATCAAAGAGCGCCATGGTTTCGTCGTTGCAATTACGCCGGCTCACTTTTACACGTTGTTTGAAACTTTATCGACCGATTTTCGCGCGTCGATTAAGCATTAACAATGGTCGCGAGGGCGGATGCGCGGACGCCGTGATACACGTGTTATGGTACGCACGTGATTGCGAATTAAAGTGTCTGCTCGGTTTCCGCGGTTACCGATATTTGCAGAGGGCTCGATTGTTTCGGCGTTTGCCAAAATATTTAGTTTGCAGACAAATATATCGAAAACGGTATCCGCGTGACGTTTCCGTCGATATTTTTAGTCCTGTCGTTGTTTCGAACTTTTACTGCAGTTTAATTACCTCGGGCAATTTCGGAAATTTATCGATTTCAAAGCGGGAACATTGAACTCGTAGAGAAAGATAGAGGCACTTTTTTCGAGTTTGTTCAACATTTGACCGACAGATCGTTTCAAAATTGCGCACGCGACAGTTTTGGTTAATTAAAAATGGCAGCCAGCCCCTGGAACGGCAGTCAAGTTTAATTCGCGCAACGCGACGCGTACATTTATCCGCAAGATCAAAAATATTTTATCCCCGCAGGTTATTGCGACTTTTTGCCGGTTAATCTTTTTCGAAAACGCCGGGGACGCGTTTCGCGTCTAATTAAAACGGAGCATCGAACGTTTCTGTACTTTTTACACGTGGTTGCCTGCGAAATGTTGCCTTTTTTTCTCTCCCCGACGCGACGGCCCGCTGCACATTTCTAATCCCAGATGCAACCGTTGGAAAAAAGTGCAAAGAGGCTTTGCACAGTTTTACAGTTACACGAGCGTCGGTGAAAAAGAATCCGTGCCAACATATTTTATTAGTTTGATGTTTGCGATGCTAACTCGTCGGTTGCGGTGGTGTTTAGCGTTTTCGTGAATATCATGTCTGGGAAAGCTTCTCTATGTTTCTCGCGTTCAGACGAATTTCATAGTCAAAGATAGCTGAATATTTTTGCATGTTCCCGGCCACTCACACGTTCAAACTTTTATCATCACACGGTCCGCGGACCAACTTTTAGCCGCTCGATGTTAACGAGCACCGAAGTAACAGCTTTTTAGCATCCGATGTCGCGTTTATTTCTGTTAGATACTCGATTGCTGTTAATAAGAGACATTTCCATGTGACAGTAAAATAGTATTACATTTACAGTCAACTACGCTGCAGATGTTGAATGCATTTGTGCAAAGTTCTAAAGTGTAAATTTGCACACACAGCAAATGTAATGTAAGAACATGGATGAAATGTTTAGTGCATGAGAGTATAGTACATATGTAAAACAATTTTCCAAAGATTTTATTTTTCTAATTAAATTTAATCGTAACAAAATATGAATTTATGCCATAAAATGTCTTTTATACAAACAAAAAGAAATAAAACCTGTAGAGATTACCATCGTGCTTTAAATGTTATCATTTAGATATTACATATTTTTACGTGTTATGCACATCTCGTGCATTTTTACAGTTTGAAATTTCTCGCAAGTGCATAAATATTCGCGTTTTTTTTTGACTTTCTGGCAATTGCGATGTGGAGAATTTATTTTCTTCGACGAGCAAAAAAATTTATAAGTTGCCACATGTTGTTAATTTTACTAAATAACCGGTAAAATTATCCAAGTAACTAAATGTTGCGACATTAAATTTTATGGAAATAGCCGCGAGAAAAGATTAGCGTACGATCTATTGGAAATGTTAAAATCTTCTGATTCGCCCTCTACTTTTCAACAAGCCGAATAAAAATAATAAAAATGACAAATCTTTCAAACCAATTACCTTTTTCGAGTGTTTAATTTAATTTGTCGGCATAATTTTCCTCAAAGAAACGTGTGAAAAGTGGTCTCGGGTCAACGTGACTTTTGTCGTTCATTTGGTTGTTAACAGGAAGATTGCGTTATCTAGGGAGAGGTAGATCGGCTCCGATGTCGAGTTTTCGGCGAAGAAAAGAATTTACGTTCCGTACGACCACAGGATTTCTAGCCGAAGAGCGCGCGCTCATACCCAATTTATGCTGTTCCTTTTCAATCGCGCAACAAGAAATACGATTTCGTTGCTTCCTGTACGGCTTGCTCCTTTCACATACGTGACTCGCTTACACACACGTATCCCGGAGATCACCGAGGCGAATCAAACGTCCCGGACGAGGCATTTTTCTCTTCTGATTTAATTTGGTAATTAACGTGGTTCCAACGGGGCCAAAAAGCTTCTTTCGTTCCGATTTAAATCCGCGATAATACCGTCCGGTTTTGCTCAGTGCCGGCGTTTTACGACGTAAATTAGAGCCCAGTGTGTACTTGGAATGGAAGTTCGAACTAAAGGTATTAAATAACTCGAAACTTACGTGAAAATCTCTTGCGGCCGACTAAAAAAGAAGTTTCTCCGAATTCGTTTATTGGCCTCCTGGGCAAACGTAATAACAGAGTAATGGACATATTATAGAACGTGTAAAATGCGCAATCGTGAAATTAGTAACCGCACAAGTCGTATTCAAATTCTGTCATATCTGACATAAAATTGAATTCAGCAGAACCAGCAGATCTCATCATTATCGAATCTACACTAGTTTCGTAATTTCTTTAAAGAACATAGTTGAGGTCAAACATCTTTCTCTAGCTTCTCTAAAAGTTATTTAGAGAAGAATATACGCGAGGAATGGCACAATAATCCACAATGATAAATTATTCAAGATTTATATAATCATAATTGCTAAAACAATTTGGCCAATAATCTGATATGTTAATGAAGAATTTTTTTCAATGTACGCATTGTATTTCCAACTCCTGTAGTTGTGCGTTCACTTCATTCGTGTCATTCGTCGAGAGAAAACGAAAGAAAAACGTTGAACGAAAGGAAGTGGAAACGACGAAGAAAAGGGACGGGGGCAAGGCACGTAAAACAGGGGGAGGATGAATAGTTAAATATAAAAAGGATTGACCGTTAATCCAACTCGTATCTCTATATCGACGCCGACGAATAAGAAACGGTGACCGTTGCCATTTTTACGAGCGCAGCGCTGTAACTCGAGTCAGTGCGATTTGCAGCCGCCCTGAAATTTCTCCGGTGTTCGTTCTTCCCTGGTGTCGCCTATCGTCCGCGGCGACCGCTCGGTATCGTTATTTTCTTCTCCTTTTTTTCTTTTTCATCGTGGTACTTTTTCGCGCCGTAAAAGCGGCCGCAACTGTGGCGACGCGGCCAGAGCGCGCACGAGCGAGGCCGAGAGGAAACTGACCGTAATTTCCAAAGTAATATTTTGCCGGGCGATGAAGTCGCGGAACGCGCACCGCGCTCGGGCAAAAAGATCGTTTGTTTTAAAACCGTAGCCCACCGGATATCGAGCTCCTAATTTCTTCGATATTTTCCCGCCGCAAGAATCTCACCTTTTTCGAAATTTCCAGCGTTCGCTGCAGAAGTAGATTGAAACGGATCGTCTATCAATTATTCATCGTGAAACATTTCAACGTGATGTGCGACGTGTTTGTTTTTCTCTTGCCTCGTCGTTAAAAATTTAGACAAAACTTTATCACGTTCCATTTTCCCTTCGACAATGTGCCACGTCACTCGTGTGGAAGAAGCGACAGTGACAAGAGCTCAAGTTCGGATAAGTGAATTTAACCAGCAGAAATTTCATAGAAATTTCCAATAAATGGACTTCGGATAAAGAGAGTTCCACTGTGTTTAATTTATATTCTTTGAAAATTGCTCTTCAAGCTTTTTATCACTTGACAAGCCGTTTTCGAAATATGAAGATACAACGGAAAAAAAAACTTGGTTCGATAGAAAGATCCGGTAAAAGTGAAATGGTAGAGACAAAATAAAAACTCGCTCGAAGTGGTAGTAGAAAACGCGTTAATTAAACAATTCGATTGGAAAGGCACAATTGAACCAATCACCAATACGCAAAACGAGTAGCGATTGTCTTGCTCCGTGAATCGCGAAATACGCGCATATCCGAACTTGCCCATAGGAATTCGAGTGAATATTTGTTGACGTTTATTGGTGCTTGGAGAATGCGCCTCCCTCCTGAGTAAACGTCGTTGCAACGCAAATATCTACGAGTTAATATAAACTTATCAAAGCTATCGCGCGCGATGCTTGAAATACTGCGGACATTTTCCACGTCTGGAGAATAATAGCTTTATTTTCCATGTACTCGATCCACGCAACTGTTTCAGATGGTTTCGAAGGTTTCTAACTTTTCGAAATGAGCATACCATTGTAGGATTTTCTTCTTGTTTTTTTTTTTTCCCCATTGCTAAGCGTGATGTGACAATAACGATTTAATCAACAATTGAAGTCCTCCTTTTGATCGATACGTGACGAAGAAAGCTTTGCTTGTTACGTTGGGCCTGGTATATTGTACGCTATATTCCGAGTGGTGACTGGTATTTCGTACACTATGCAATGTGTACCATATGCTGTGCAGTACTTACTTTACGTCGCCCCATACGGCGTACGTTGAGCACTGCGCTTTGAGTACTGTCGACTAACTTTCACGTAGCGTCGTCTGTCGTCCTGCGAGAGCTGACTCGTTTCGTACGATTTGTGCTGTCACAATTATTCCCGTCGTTTCTCGAAATATTTTTTCCAAATAAAAACTGCATCCACGACGAAAGCATATTTTGGGAGAGATAATCTAAAATTAACTTCAATGTTGAGAAAGTCTGCGACTTCTTCAACGTTTGCACGGAAGGTAAAGCTTGCCTATCGGCAACCTCAGAGAAACTGATTTCTAATAAAAATATCGAGACTAAAGTCTCGCGTATTTAATTTTTACGATGCTTATCTAAAATTCGCAATACATTTCTGGATTTAATTGCAAATGTCTATATCAATTTCTAGTAACTCTAGCTCTATGATTGCGCGAGAGGAGCTCAGCCTGTCGGCAAGCGCGTTTTTTGCTTGGAAAACCGACAGGAACCAATTTCCTGGCCAGCCAGTACGTCAACAAAGAGCGGCGATAAATTTGCGCGTTAGCTCCGACTGTGTGCCGACTTTAGGCTCGTTTCTTAAATATATTGTAATACCTGGCCGCTGCGATGAAAAAGTCAGCAGTTTCCGGCTCGGTCGTTGTCGGCCGCGCAGCCAAGGGAATGTGCGCTGACCAGCCACCGATAAATGACGAATGGATTCGATTTACTGATAAACCGACGATAAATCATCAGTCCATTGTTTATCAACAAACGGGCCGTATTCGGTCGGCTAGTGATTCTTTTGTCAGATTTTTTCACCGAGTACAACCGAATGCTGCCAACACTACCCCCTCGCCAGGTATTACCAGGAGTTTTACCCCCCTTTCCGCGCTTTTCACCTCGCCGAACCTCTGCCCTGGCCAAGCCCCTTCTCTATCTTGCTGACGTAAAACATCCATCCCTGGCGTCGACATCCAAATTGGAATTTATGAGGAAGCTTTTGTTTTTCTTTTTCCCCTTTTTCCCCTTTTTTTCGCTTACCGACCGTTGCATCACTGCAGTGCCAAAATTCCACTATATGCCCGGACAACCGTTCCGCGAAGCTCTTGTTTCGGTAGCTATTGTTCCCTGCCCTTTGAATGGCTTTTTTTTCCCTCGACATTCGTAGGGTATTCGATCGCGATATCTGACGCTCGTCGTAATTCGATATTCTTCCCGGAATGCGATTCCGTCCTTCTGATTCGCAAATTTTCTCGTGCCAGGCAGGTAGATGCGAATCGTTTGCAATAGAAGTCGTCATTGTCGGAGTTTTCGATTTTGATCAAGTGGAAACGAAGAGAAAATGAAAATCCTTTTATCGTCCTGTGTGTAAACGCTTTTGTCCGAACACGGTGAATTTCGTAACGTCTCTCGTCTCTCGCCGTCTTCGCTCTCCCGATCGTAACCGGGGATAATGTGATTAGACTTGAAAATTTCAGCAGCCTTTCCTTTGCAGCGCGTAAGACACCGTGGAGTGTCTGGAATTGCAGCAGTTTGTATTTGCATAAAATCTGAATTATGTCACGTTAGTTATTTTTACTGCTCGTAACGTGGCGGAGAGAGCTGCACGATTAACAGCCATTGCGATCTTATTTCGGTGTAAATTCTGTCTGCCGGCAATCGTGATTTAGTCGCTGTTATCGCAATCCTCTGGAGTCGTTTTTTCAGAGGGGCGAACTCGGAGAATTCGATCTTGTGTCGACTTGCAAACTCTACTTTCATTTCTACTTGTAGAATAGTTATCTATGGAAAGTCTCGTATTCCAAGTTTTTTCGATCTTGGGAACAAAGAACTTGGAATCTATCGTGTTCGAATCTAACGTTCGGAAATCTCTCTGTTCTGGGTGCCATTAGCATGGATGTAAGATTGTGTTTCAAGATTGATTGTCACCGAGTTCCATCCATTCTTCCGTTTAAAAACGTCTTCATGTAAGTCTAAGAGAGCACGTTCGTCGATGAGTCAGGTCATTTTTGTAATAAATCAAAGTCACGGTGATCCACCAACAGCGGAGGCTCTCCCGTAGGGTGAACTGACAG
>KQ435753.1:899035-930715 GCA_001276565.1 Melipona quadrifasciata | reverse complement strand
CGAAAGCAGCCAGGTCGCAGGTGGGCGCTTGAAAAGTCAGAGAGATGAGATAGAGTTTTTATTTGTTCCGGAGCTGAAAATTTCTGACTGGCTGTCGCGGCCGCTCTCCAGTAAATAATGGGGAGGAGGGCGGGGGTCCGTTCGCGAACTGCGAACATAAATCGTCATCTTATATCTTTTTGGGGAGTCCACCTTCGGGCTTCGGGCGCCGGGCTTTCGGACCTCGGGCTGCGAACGCTCGCCACCCCTGGAATTTCTTGTCGATCGCATTTGACAACGGAACGGCGCAGCTATCCGGCAGGCTGCAGCCTCTATTTATGGCGCTTCCGGCGATGTTATCGCTGCCCCGAAACAAACTCGTGCGACGATGCACTGGAAATAAATCGCCGTCCCGTGGATATCGGCCGAGAAATGTTACGTGTCGATTTGTAGCTGAAAGTGTCTATTCAAGCAGTTCGTCAGATTTCCTCTTTTTCGCGCACGAGATCTTTCGCGAATTTATTTCCTGCGAATCGACTGACCTTGCAGCAGATGCATCCGTGTGACGGTGTAAATTAAAAACTTTGACTGAAAGTTACGACCAGTGTACTTTTGGTAGAACGTAGAAAAGACGCAACGTTTGAAATCGAATGATTTCTGAAAAACCGTGTCTGCGCTTCGATATCTCGATCGGAAATAAGGGGGTCTCGAGCATTTAAGATGCACGAGACGCTGAGTGACAATTGAAATTCCAAGTGACCCAGTTTATTTCCCGGAAACGCGTACGCGTGGTTAGTGGCGAAGAACTAGCGGCTCAGCGCTTATCGTTGGTGCTGTGCTCGAGGGATCTAGCGAGCAGCGAGCAAGTTCCATTTTGCGACCAGGAGAGGGATAATAGAGCGTTGAGAATTATGTTTCGCTTTATACGACAATTCTACGGAGAGTAAAAGGGAAATAAGGCTGATAACTTGTAACCAACGATCACGGTTGTTTCCTCGAAAGACAGGAATTTTGAAAAAAACAAACGAACGTTGACGTTAATGAGAGATCAAACACATCGAGTCCAGAATGATTTCCAAAGGAGGCAAACGTCAATCACCACGTCATTTTCAGCATTCGATAAATTTAACAATTATGGATGTAATCAGCTACGAGCAGGTCGTGCATACATGCAGACGTACCATAACCGGAACTAGGAATTAAGCCAACCGAATCCGCTCGAGCAAGAACTTATGGATAACTCAGTCTGAAATCGAAGTTCCTCGAATTATTGCGTTTAATCCTATTATCTGTATTAGTCTGGAACCAACGAGACTATACTACAGATCTATACTGGTTCGGGGACAGGTTTCACTGTCGTTGTAACGAGATTCAAACTGAATTCCACAAAGAGCAAACGTGTGACCGTTCCCAGACGAAGCCTTTTGCTCTCGTTCTGCGAAAGATGTCGAAGAACGTCGCGAACGAACGAAATGAAAGTTACGCGTATCTGGGCAGGAAGTAACGCGTGTCCCTGATTGCGCATTAGCGGCACTCTTGTAATTCCCTGACCGTGGGGAATAATTAAAAGCACGAGCCCACGAGAGATAATTATGTCGCCAGTAAATTGCGCGGCGCGCCTCCAACGCTTGCAGCTACAGCGGCGGACACGAACACGATGAAACCGCGTGTCCACGGCCGCACACCGGTTTACGCTGATACTACGAGGCCGGCCACTGCGAAAGTGGCATGCATCGCCACAAGCATAATGCCGGCTGATAACCTCAAACGCAGCCGACCACTGTGGCCCAACTTTCTCGTTACCTGTCCTCTCTGTTTGCCAGTCAACGCCACCGCTATTCGCGTCACCGATGCGATTTTGTTCGATCAATCCATCCCCCGATGCCCTTGGCTCTCTTTCCACAGCTTTCCTCTCTTTCTCCCCCCCCCCCCCCCCCGCCGTTTAATCGTGTATATGAACAGACCATCCGAGTCAATTACAATTTTACAATTTTACCGTTATAAAAGTTTGAAATATCAGATTTCAGAGTAGCGGGTCAATCGGACCTGCGAGCAATTTCAGTCTCTCTCTCTCTCGCTCTGTCCATTGAAAAAGGAGGAAAAAATACAGCGCTTTTCAACAGAACAGATTGAACAGGTTCTTTGCATGACAGTCGATTTCGCGATTGCCGGTTTGTTTGCCGATAAAAAACACGCGTTTCGTCTGCCGATTGCAATCCCGCGAGATTGCTCGCCCGATAAAATAGTAGGTTAGTAAAACGTGATTAGTTCACGTCAGATGTTTATACGATGCAAACCTGCGATCTCTCCCGTAATGCGTTCACGCGTGATATCTCTCTCGGTCACGGGATAATATTTCGAATGTAAATTGCGATCAAATAACAACGACGAATGTTTTATGTACGATTGACGCTAGTACCGCCGACGACCTATGAAAATATAAAACGCGCACGTTGAGAGACGAAACTTTGTAAAAGTGGCACAAGTTTTTCTTCATATATATTTTAGTCAATCCTCCGGAAGTGCGCCGTCGCAAATAAATAAACAAAACTCTTGCGAAAAATTATGAATTGGTCTTTTTGCACCGCTCTCCAGGAAATCAGGATCAAGGGTTTTTCGTGTTATGTTTGTGAAAAAATTATGAAAAGATATAAAACATTTCCACGGATCCGTTCAACAAAGAAAGGTGGATAAAGTATGACATAAATAAGGATAAATAAACGGAGGAGGAAATACGAAAACAGAGGATAGCTGGAAAAGTATTTATCTTGAGATAGCCGAGGAGGAAATGTAAGAACGTTCTTTTCGTGTCATTTCGGAAATCGACGTTTCTCGTGTATAAATGAGCCACGTTGCATATATACTTTTGAGAATTTTCCTCCAACTGGGGAGAATTTCTCTCCGGCAGATGGGTTTCTAAAGGAAAGGTCAATTAACTAGATCGTATAGTAGCTGTTACTACGACAGAGCGAGGTCCTGAATTAATTAACCCTTAAGACTGCACGTAGCATTCTACCTTTGTTAATAAGAATTAAGGCTAAGATATATTTCATACGATCTTAACTGAGCTTAGAGAAGCCCTTATCTCCTCGCATCTTCCGGAAGATAAATTTTCTCGTTAAAGCGCTTCAATGTAGTCTTTGACAATTGGTATATTTATTAATTTATTGGTCATTTTCTCAATTAGCGATACTGGCTAACGCACAGTACACGTTCGTAAAAAAGATCGCTTAAAAATTATCGTCTAAAAGCCTAAAGGGAACTTAAGTTATTTATTATGAAGGTCAGGTAAGGGAAGTTCTGAAGGATGCTGTGGAAGGACGAATGGAAAGGTTTTAGGTATGGTAAGGAGTGAGAAAGAGAAAGCGATTGTTTTTGCGTTTCGTCTCGGAGTCACTGCCTAGACTCATCAGTGGGGCTGATGGCAGCGACTCCTTACCCCAGACGCTTGTTGTAACTAAACCTATTAGGCTGGTTCGCACCCATCCTAGCGGGGTTCCGCACACTCTGCTGCTTAACGTCGAAGATCGGTAGGACATCGACGCTAGGCGCGCAGCCACTTGCGGCTTGTGCTAGTCGAGTGTTCGAAACCCGTATTTGAGGAATCCTAGGCCGCTACAAGCCCTTTCGTCGCCCTGCGAAAACCGCAACTACGAAATCATCTGTCGACGTTACAAGTCTTTACTTTTCTAACACAATATATATAATACTTCAAGGAGAAGAATCCCCAATTTCTTCTTTTATTCGATAAATTTCCTTAAATTCAAAGTTCAACCTTTACACTGTCGTCAGTTTTGAATCGAGTACAAATAACCCCGAGTTGACACACGTTCTTACATTGTCAAGTGTTGGAAGCATTCGCCGAGATCATAGAGCAACATGCACGCTGTTCCCTGATTTCCATAGGCGCATAGACGCACGCTTGTCGCAAGTGAAAACAGAAGTTGTAGTCAGGCTGGAAGGTAGCGAAGCATTGTAATGTTGATTTCTCTGCTTAAGATGTATAACGAGGCGTGTAACGCTACTCCGACGAATGACTTTGAACAATACTGTTACATTTAACAAACTCAAGAAACATTAGCTCCTGAACTGAACCGCGAGCGTAAAGAGTCTTCATTTGACAAAGTTATGAAACACGCTGGCAACGTATACCTGTGAATGTCAGTTCCGGAACGAGGATTGCGAAGCTCGTGTTTCGCTATTATTATTACACTTACCTCATTAAACGACAGGGATACGATATTCAAAGTAATTACAGTTACTTTAATACACAATGGGAACAGACGGGTGAACTTGAAACGGACGAGACGCGTACGCGAATTATTTCATCGAAGAGATGAATTGATGAACCTTCGATGTTGAAAGCGAGAGATGTATCCAATACTTGTTACACTCGTGCTGCGTGTTTGCACTGCGTATCTGAACTGTTGGAAAAATGATGGTCGATTGGTTGGGAAGAATTTGACGTAAACTGATGCTTCTCCGCCGACTGATCGTCAAAAGGAAGCTCGCAGCTTGCCAGTAGCAACGAGCGTCGAAGCAAATGCTACCATTTCAATGCCCGAAACTTGGGGTAATTTCAACCTCAAAGCACTCTGCCAGGTGACGTTAGAGCGATCGATTCGTATCCATTTGATATCTACGAGGCGATATTTGATCCCTTTACTGTAGGCGCTACCCTTTGCCCTATTGACCATTTCGCGGTTAATGAGATCCACGCTCTGCTGTCAAATGCTCAGAAATTTAATTAGGAATCGCAAAGAACTTTACGAAAAGATTCACGTTATACTTTGACGAATCGCAAGTAATTTCTTTGTTTCTTTTTGACAACAGAGATTGCCTTTATATTCTGATGACGCTTAAAATTATTCCTTTACGTAAACGCTTGTTGTACCATTCCGTTTCGAGTGTAATAAAACCGCGATGAAAAATTGCAAACCAACTTCTGAGAGGTTATTCCAAAGGGAAGAAGTCATTTCCGTTACAAGGTGAAATTTTGCCTAATTTCACAAGAAGGAGTAATTTTGTTTTGCAACAAAAAAGTTCTTCGAAAAGCACATCCAGGGTGTCGTATAGGAGTTCAAAGGTGTTCCAACTATCGATTCTGGGTTCTAATAATGAACGATATACGTACGATTAGAAGTGGTCTGATGTTTGCCGCAAACGTTTACGATCCTATCGTTGACGAGAGTATCGTCCGGCACGACATGAATTACAACGGTTCGATCGTCGATTCGATAAACGGCACGGCCTCGGATTAGCCATCGATCACCAGCAACTAGTCACGATTCTCGTGATGAATTCGGTGATGAAGATAGTGCAAAATCTCGTAATTGAAACATACTACGTGACGCAGGCATGTCTTGCTTAAAATCATCCGTTAAGATTTAGTAGAATATTCTAGCTTCCTTTCGTTTTTGAAATAATTTAGAATAAGATGATACTGACAGAACATACATACTTGGTCAAGAATTTGGAATCGTATGTTTCGTAGAATATACGAATTTTTAAAGATTTGAGAGTTGTTTTCTTTATTACAAATTTTAGAAACGAGATTCGCACATTGAGATTTCTACGCTTTAGTTGTAATTTTATTCTTTGCTGATGAATTACCAAGCTATTCCTCTAAGCTATGCTCATATTAGTATATAAATTTTATCAAATTTGGATATATACTTTATCGTGTTACATACACTCTCCACGATTCTGCAGTTTTAAATTCCCTGCAGATGGACAGGAGTGCGCATTCAATTAATTATTTATCCAATATTTATCTCTATTGGGAAACGACACGCGTATGTACGCAGAGGAGAAATATCAAAGTCCGTAAAGGTTAATCGTATCAGCTGCCACCGCCGTAACATCTTGGCCGCGTTTCTTTCGATTTCCATCTCGATCGCGTTCGCCATTTCCGCGGTGAATCGAATCTCCAAGCGGTCCGCAATTTCCGGCGGAAGTCGACCCATAGGCTGAGCGGTATTCGAAGGGAAATCGAGCCGTAGGCCAACGGTGAAATAAAGCAGAAACGCCTGTGGAAAATGTCGAACGCAGCAACGTGAAAGCCTGAGTCGTAATAACCGGCCGCGTGTGCTCCAGTCGTAAATATTTCTTATTGAGCCCGCTGGATTGTATCGGTGGGAGGGCAGAAACCCTGCCATTTCGCAAAAGAATCTCCGTAAGGGCCGAGCCAACATATTCAGAAACTTTCCAGACTGGTGTCCGCCACTTGCAACATTTGTCACGAAATTTCGTTTCGGTTACTCGAACTGCACGATTTATAAATTTCGCCTTTAATCGTTGGCCAACATTTAACGTCGACGAAAAACATAATCCCCAACCAAAAAATTCTGAGTGAATCCAACGTTAGTTTGACGAGGTTTGAGAAAAAAATGATAAAAACGTGGTACCGTATTTCAAAAGATAAACAATAACTGTATGACATACGACACCGTGCAAGCGAAGAGACTTGTTATTTTTAAGCACAGCGAGTAGTCATATTTTTAATATTTTTTGCAAGCATAACCAACAACGGTGCATCGTTACTCGACGTTAAAATGCGTATAATATCTCATAAATATTTCCTCGCGTCTATTAATTGAATTGAATTGAATTGAATTGAATTGAATTGAATTGAATTGATAAATCTTCGACGTAGTGTTTAAAGTTTGATTAATACGAGCAAGGCTTTGGGACAGAGGAAGCGAGCAATTCTTTCGTTATTGGTTCCCGGAGATAGGCGCGAATTTATCGCTGTGCAGTCGACATCGTAATTCACCGTTGTTTAATCTGAATTATTTAACACCCATCGTGAACATCAATTGCACGAAGGTGTTATAAAATGTTATAAAAGAGTCAGTGAAAATGTCCAGCGCGGAGCCTGGATACGGAAACGGTTTTGCAATCGGTGAGTTTACGGGCCAGTGAAGTGCGAACCGCAGAATTCCCGTTCGAGCGTTAAAATCGCAGATAATGTTATCGTTGTCGAGGCCGACGCAGAAAGAAAGCGATCGAATTTTAGCGAACACATGTTCCCGCCAGGCATAATACCTTCGTAAATCTCGCGGACAAGCCGTTATACGCTCGGGAACGTCGTCGAACTTTCCTCGTTCCGAATGGATCGCGCCCTCCCACCCGCCTCAAGATGAATACTCACGCGGGAAATACTTTTCCCAAAGAATCCACCTAATCCAGCGAAAATCTTCGCCGAGATACACGCTATTTGTCAAAAACTTTCCTACAAATCGTTAGACAACTTTGCAAAACGTTTTCTAATTCCGCCGTGACGATCGCGTAAAAATCGTTGGACTTTCCGTTTCGTGTTTCTTCCCGCTTTCGCGAGCTCGACTCAAAAAGTCGTTTGCTCCATTTACGAATATTTCGTCGAAATCTATCGTCTATTCATAATCGAAGACTGTACCTAAACAAAATATGACAAATCCGTTTTTGTAAGAAGGAGTAACTCGATAGATTCGAAGCTGTGTTTAAAAATTTTGACGTAGATTCGATCGACAGCGCATCCTTAAATTTCAAAGAATTTCAAGGATGATGTAATTTGTCGCTTGTTTTCAGTTGTTAAAATATGTTCCACGTCACTTCGAAGCAGTTTCTCTTCTCGCACGAATCTTGATTCAATAAATAAAACCGGCAATTTTCAACTCGTGCTGTGTACAAAAAACACCTTCTTCACCGACGTCGTCGTTCGGTTTATTTCAAGCGCGCGTCAGATTCTTTCGGAGATCGATTAGTCGACACGTGGGCCAGATCGAGCCGACACGGCTCGTAGTAGCGTTTGACAAATTATAAGATTAATCGCGGAGGATTTCGGTCCGTCGGGATATCATCAATTATTTTTTTTTCTTGCCAGCCTCGTCCAATTACGCGCGAACGTGCCGAGGCTCGTACGGGGATGAGTCGCGCCGCTTAATGACACCGTCCCGTTTCTTTTGCGCGCGGCTCGAACCTTACGTCTTGATTACCACGACTTCATTACTCAAAAAAAAAAAAAAAGAACAGAAAAAAGAAAAGAGAAAAGAGGGAGAAGGGCAGAAAGAAGAAGAAAAGGGGGAAAAAGCTTGAAAAGAGGCGGCGGAGAAAGGAATAGAAACCGCGTTCATTTGGCGGCGTTAAAACGCCGTCTTTCTTTGGCCGTATGCTCGCTGAAATTAAAATAAACGCGATTAGAACGTGACTCGATTTTACGGTTGGATTGCCGCCTGGGATCGAGTGTTCGCGCTAGCAATTGAGAGGGTTGAATGAGGGGCAGAATAGCGCCGCTACCCGTTTGAAATGGAACGCGTGCTGCGATCCGTTCCTTTTCCTGAAGAATTTTTACGGAAGCGCGTTTTCCAAAGATCCAGCAAACTCTGTTAAAACGAACGAATGAATAGCTCTCTAGATTGAAATAAAGTTATCTGTTTCATTCCGAGGCTTCGTTTCGCGAAGAATCTGCAATGAGATGAAATTTTTGGAGTAGAAAAATTTGGTCAATATATCGTCCGTATTGTGCGAAAGTTTTTGAAATTTTTTTTTTTACTAGCTGCGAGATACGTGCGATTATTATGTGAAATATATATAGAAATTAAACGAGTCGTTCATTTCGGAGATACACTTGCAATTAGTACGTGTCACGAATAGTAATCTCAACTCCATTAATTTTGTGATTCAACTCTAAATTATTGTGATTCTCAACGATCTAATGACACCAACTGAGAGTCGAATGTAGAATTCGAATTAAAAATGATCCTATGATTTATTGAATGATCGATTACACAATGAATATAATCGATTATCTGAAAATCGTATGTTTGCAATGAATATTTTAAATCTTCTATATGTTTCCAAACTTTACTATAATCGATAAATTAAAAGTTGGAGCATGATACATAAAAAATACATTTTATAAGTGTTTAAATATAATATTTTCGCGGGCAGTTATATCCGCGGCGACAATCTTTCCCTGTCGATTTTTCTGCGAACATTATCATTACGAACAGTACACGTTATTCGTTTTTTTCAATCTTCCTTTCGAGGACTTGGATACTTTCCTAACCTGTACATTGCCAGAAACTTAGCTGAAACTTACGAGTCGAGATTTCCATTGTAAAGTTTGCCGACGAAGTTGAGTGGAAATTTGGTGGAAAGAGCGACGAGAGGTTTAATCGAGCAACTTCTCCGCTTATACTATAAATCTACTCCCTTATCGGTGTTCCGCGATCTCGGCACGGAAACGGCTGCTTCCGGCCGCGCCATCGGTATTTCATAAAGCAGTTAGCCTAGCAGCCGTTGGTTTCCGGTCCGCGTGCCGGCTTCCGGCGCGACCGCTCCACGTGCCTCTATATATTGGCGCTTAAAACTATGGTCGCGCTTCCTGTTAATCCGCTGAAATCCATATTCAGGTGTTCACGCGTGTTCACCGGCCGACCCATTCGGGGAAAATTGATCGTGCCGGAACCACGCATTACATCCGTCCGCTCCTCTGTTTCGACGCGATCTCGCCCACGGTTAACTTGCGCTAAGTCCGGACCAACTGCCGGAGAAATCGACTCGCCAGAAATCCCTCTCGACGCTTGTTCCTGAGACGTACTACTCGCTGTTTCGTCGGCCTCGTCAAACTTCTCCAACCTCTCCGTTGCTTTTGGTTATTTGTGTGCACGCACAACGCGAAACGTTGATAAACCGAATTCGAATCGAACCAAGTCGATCTGCGTGGAATGTGTTTCCTGCGTGAAGATTACACATGTTTTCTGTGCAATTGAATACACATTGCATTACCCAGGAGTCGTATTTTTCAAAAATTTCGTCAGCTATTTGGATCTGATGGTCTCTTTGCCCTTTCAACTGTTTTAAAATTAAAAGGTAAAATTAAAATCCAGAAATTAACCAACGCATAGTTATTTTTCGTAAAATGTGTTTATTGAGAAATACAATAGATCAATATGGGAAAAGTTAAAACGTCTAATTAATACGTTTTTATTGTAATGTATGTCGCTGCTGCGAAAATCATTATTCAGAAGCTTCCTCTCTGTAATTCCGACACGATGGAAAGTTCTCTTGACACTTTGGCCGTTCCTCCATGATTCGTCTGAAACTTTTTCCTCGTGACAAAGTCTTGAAGATGCCGAGAGATACGCGGCAGATGTTAAGTCCTTCTCCCTATTAACTCATTTTGTACTCCAGCCAGGAGATTGAATTTAATATAATTTTGTATTAAATTAACAAATTATAATGGAAGACCCCGCTAGGGAAATATATAATAAATCATATCTTTTATTTTAGAATCCAACATGCGACGCCAGTAGTTTATATTGCAAGATTCTTCAGATTATAAAATCTTTCCTCTGAAATTATTAATTATTAATCGTCGTAATGATATGCCGTTGATTTGTCTCGGAACTTTGTATACTTGTCAACTACTTTTAAAAAAACTTGTATCTTTTAATTGCCAAGTACCATAAAAATTAAAAGATCGATAAATCAAATGTAATTTGTGCGGAAACTTCTCCAACCGTAAAATCAAAGCGCTCTGCACTTTTTCCCCGATTAAAACGAGTAAATTTTGTGTTAGCTAATCGTATCAATCTTCGTTCACGCTCCATTAACGTTCAACTTGTATTTGTTCGAATAATAATTTGCATCAAAGTTTCGATAGTGTATTCGCGGTAAAGTTCGCAGCATTGTTCCAACACCGTGACTGAATATCGACGTTGCAATCGAGCTTTCTCACGCTCTCACGATGAGATCGATGTTCTGCGCCTCGCGAATAAAAATGAAGACCAAGCCGACATAATTTTGCGCGCAACGCGGCTTCTCCAGGAACCGAGGTAAAGTGGCCATTTCACGGACAGCGTTGAAACCTCGTCGATGCCCTTAAGAAAGATATTTTTCTATCGGATTATTGGACACGCGCGACTCGGCCGAGAACTTTCCATCCTTTCACCAAACGCTTTGCAAATTCTCAATGGGGTTATTCCACTTTTCATACGTTTCATGTCCATTCTTACAGCCCGTTTCTTTCTCCTTTGCAGGTAATTCCAATTGTACGGCTTTTGACTTCATTCTCGACTGATCTCCATTTTCTGTCAAAGCATTTTTTTCAATTGCTCTATTGAGGAAGGCTTCGACCAATCTTTAACTTTTTATGTTATCCACGTGCTATTCATTGTCAGATGATATTTTGTATATCTACGATCGGTAGTATCTATCGTGAACCGAGAACTTTCCTCGAGGTTAGGTTAGATTTAGGTTTAGGTTAGGTTAGGTTAGTGCAACTAATTAACGCAAGTGGCTGCTCAACGAGTTTTTCAAAACTCTCGCAATACATAGAACACGTAAAATTTGCTATAATTTTCAAATAGTCACGATTACATTTGTAACGAAACGCAACAGTTCCTTTCGGAATCTATCACCAGTATTTGTCAGTTTGCCACAATTGGCAAATTGGCAAATTGGCACATCTTTTCAAGCTCGATCAATTCGAACCCAACCGCTTTTCTCCCGGCATGTCGCGAGGCTACAACTGTCCAACATATTGTTTATCAAACGATATTCGCGTGTCAGCCATTGCTGCAGCCTCTCGAAAATTTTCCCTCGCTTACAAGCAGCCGGAACGTCGACGCCAGCAGCCTGGTCCGACCTGTCTACGAAACGACATATAGATAGAGACTCGGATATTGTTATTCTCTGGGTAGTAGGTATGAGTGGCGCCAGCTTGTCTTGACGTTCCACCCTCGTTTAAGGAATATGACGTATCTTCCTCTTCTCCTGTCCCTTCATCGTCCCTCTCCGTCTCAGCCACTTCCACTTATCCAGCCACTCTACTCTCACCATTCGGTTCCCTCCTGCATACACCTATGCAACAATGGCCCCAAGCGTAAGGGAACGACGTCTTCGAGTACTTTCCTCTCGTATCGACCGCGAGATATACCAACGTCTTTTCTTCCATCTCTGCCACCGCATTACCAGCTCGATCTCTCCAGCCAGACCGAATAGTTTTCACGGTTGACACGTCTCCGAGCGCTATTCCGGCCCTGACGCTCTTGACGAGCGCATTATCATTTAATTTCCAGGCTATCCCGATCGAACGACGCGTAATCATTTCACGACGAGGATGACGCTGAATCCAATTTTCTCATCGGCGTTGTAGCGCGACGGTAAGATCGCGATGCCTTTGTTGATCTTTCGGAAACAGTTTACGTATGTTGGTGCGTGGTCGACGAGTGTTTGCATTCATGGGAAAATTAGAAATTAAAAATATAAAAACTGTCGGAAACAGGGAGGACAGAGACGACGTTTAGTTGCGACGTTTTCTGTTTTTTAATTACTTTACAGAGGAGAAATTTCCTTTAGATATCCTTAAAGTTCTACCTAAAGTGCGTACGAACGCCTCGAAGCTGAAGATTCTAATTATTATTCGTCGTTATAACAACTATCCAAAACTTGGGCAAAGTTGGTAATTGTTGGGCGTTGATAGCAGGCCCAACGCGTAGCTGCCGGCTCGAAGGTATGAATATTCAGTCATATTACGTGTTTATTGTACAGCGTCGTCTCTGCTATGACACCGATAAAACTTTCGCGTCTTTGCGGAAAATCGTTTGGTGGGTGTAGCCGTTGGCTCGGCAATTTGCTAAGAAGAAAGAAGGATCGCGATATTGCCGCGACAATGAAAAATGGAATCGCGGCGCACGGCGCGAAATTAAAAACAAGGGATACCGGTTACAATGAAATATTAATGCACGCGAAGTTCAAGGGAACGGTGAAAATAGATTTACTAGCTTCCTCGACCGCGGTCTCAAACAAATTAACCAAAGGCTCCAATTTCCCAAAGCACGCGCTCGCTGTTACATTTTTCTTTCGTTTTCAACTTGGCAACTTCCGACGCAACGGCAGAATGAATTTTTTCTATTACTTCGGATTACCTCTGCTAGTTTTAGGCTAATGTATTCGTAATTTTTCCACGAGCGCCGAGCACCGTTAATTCCCCATTAGTCGTCCGATTTTTATCGAGATTCCTTTAACTTTACAACTACAACTTGTTTTACGACTATGGCCAACGCAGAAGTTCGGGAACACTTCCATTTCGCGACTCGCTGTTAAATAAATTTAATTCCCAACGACATCACGATTTCACCCCAAATTTGTGGTAGTTGATCTTCAAATGTGATTAATTAAAATTTCAGTACTACGAGCGAACAATATCGCAAACGAAATATAATCGAATTATTTGTTCTGATATCTTGACGTGCTTCGAGCGGTAGTATAAATGTTTCAAATTCCTTGTCTGCCTCACGTTGTTAAATGATAAACGTGTGCAGTTTTTGCCGCATAATATGAAACTCGTAGCTTCGTCAAAGGGAGAAACGCGACCGGAAAGTGTTCACGTGTAATTGCACAATCGAGTTGAATTGCGTCGAGTGTCGTGCGAAAAGTAACGTAACACCGAGTCAATGCCACCAGCGAGGTAACGTTGGGGATTCGAAGCCAAGGGGAGTTTACCGCAAATTTGGTGTCCGATGACATATTGTTAGTACGCGTTCTTGGCAGCTAATACCGAGATTGTTAATTACCCTATTAGCATTCGGAACGGGGAGACCGGAGTTCCGGCTGCGTCGCTATGTATACCTCGTTGGCTCGTCGATAGGGGAGGCTAGCTAGTTACCCTCTATCTACCCTCTAACCGCTATCTTGTCCCTCTCTGTCGCGTTATCCTTTTCTAGGAAACCCCTAATGTACTCCAAGCCACGGACCAGCGTTCCTGTTGACGGTACGAGTAGCATCCTTAATTGAATTGGGATTCGTGCTGATTCAATAAGCCAATTCTTGCTGGAATCCACGCCCTGTAAAATGGTCGGTGAATCGAGTCGATTCGTTTTTTAACAAATATCTTGGAATTTGGTTCATGTGAAATTCTCGGCGATTGAAATTCACGCAAGAGTCTAGAAATTTTTCCTGTTATCCGTTGTGTATAATTTTTCGTTCGTACGATAGAAGTTTATGTTCAATAAATGGATTTAACCTGTAGGAGTTTGTTCGGGGACGTTAAAATTTCGTTTGGATGAATGCAATTTGGAGCGCTTGGAATATTGTTCTCTAAGCGGCGGTAACGTCGTTATTGAAACACTTGCAAATAGCTTCCAAAATGTTATTATCGTTATCAAGTATCAGGGAAAAATAAGACGTTTCTTCCGTTTTATTCTATTTTTGTATAATCATTAAGACCTCCTTTCAGAAAATACATTGAGGAGATTTCCGATAAAACGCAATTATAGTCAAGATGCGCCTTACTTGATGCTTTTTCATTTTTAGAATGTGTCAAACTGTTCAAAGTTTCCGGTTCCTTTTAGCTCCCTTACGAATTCAAGATGAAATGTAGAAACTTTCGCAAGTAATTTAAATTGAACGATGGAATTGATAGGATATTTCGAGTAAACGTAACAAGATTTCGTCGAAAGGCGAAAAGAATTCAAACAGACGTCGCTGAATATACACTGTATTATTTATTCATTTGTTAATTTATTTATTATCAGGATGTATTGCAATCAATCTAGGGCACAGTCGCATAGTATTTCACCGTATTTCGCAATATTAATCAATAAAATATTCATTTGCCTTTGCGAATATTAATTTATTCAGAGACGAGGAAGATGTATGGTGAATTTTTATTTGACCCATTACTCCGCAATGCGATAGAAACATTACATGTCTGGTTCCTACATTAAACGACGGTATTGAAATATCCGATATCGAGTTAGATATTTAAACGTGATCTCGATAATTTTACCACGACCTAAATGTCCAAAATTTGAATTCCCTGTTAAACGAATTTTCCTTTTTTTCTTTTTTTTTGGCGCCGGGTACTTTATCAATCGTTAAATGTCGCTCGTCGATAAATTAAGAACGATCGATCGTTGTCTCGAAGGCAAAAATTAATTGCACTGTCCGTTGCAGAGGAACGTACAGCTTGCCGCTAAATTGCAGTATCTTCCTGAACGCGCGTTCTATCTCCCCAGTTTTCTTTGCGCGTTTATTCGTGAATCGACTTCCGATTCGAGATTTCAACCGATGAAACGCCGAATAGAGTTGTTAATTACGATCGTTTCTTGGATGCCATTCGCGTCGGTGTGAAATATTGACGTTGAGAAATGTTTATCGAAATTTCTCTGCCAATTAAACGTTCCGAACACAAAAACAAGAGAAGGAAAAAAGAAATTGAACGAAATTACGAGAGAATTACGATAATGTTTACGAGAACGTGCGGATACCGTGAAGTGTTTGTTTTTAGCCTGTTTGTCGGTATTTTATCGAATTTCCTCGAAGCTCTCGCGTTTTGTATACAGTCGATGCTCGAACATGGAAAAACTCTTTGACCCCTTATCTCGCGAGGAAAATCGTCGACGATAAAGCATCGGGAAGTTGCTTCGTCGTTGTTAGTGCACGTGCGGCTGATCTCGCCTTTGGATTTGACGAAAAGCTGGCTTAACGCGATATTTCGAGACGGAGCGGCAGCTGATTTTACACGCGCGGTACAACAGATGCGTTACACGAAGTTTCGCGCGTCAGGAGCGCGGTAACGATTTGACGGGGACAGGCGCGCGTCTGGGAAAAGTCGTCGGGGCCGATTCAATTTGGAAAAGTTAAAGTCGCATCGAGAAATGGGGTTGCACGCTGTCGAGCTTCCTCCGTGTTGTTTGGACTTGTTGGTCCTCGATATTTCTCTGCCTTTAATTCCTCCGGTGACGTGGGTCCACGCGTATTTTTGCCTCACCGTGGATGGACTTTTATTCCCGCGAATTATCGCTTTTTCCTTTTAGCGAAAAAAATTTTCGACTGGACATCTCTTCTTTTTAAAGGATTCGTGCGAATCGATTTCTATGATACACCTATATTCGCAAGTGTATTCAATGAAAATTTGAACGGCCATCTCGTTTGTAACGCGGAATAATAATTTTGTCAAAATTTTCACATTCGCATTATCGTTCTACTTGTTGTTCGGCTTCATACATGCCATAGATGTTACGATAGAATTCGCACGTATCTCAAACGCGTCTATTCTAGCAATTCAGACTTTAAACACCATTTTAGAATGACATCTAACTCGGGAAATAATTGCTCGTGAAACTTCAAGTGGGACATCTGCCCTGATACTTACGAACAGGATTGCACATCGAAATCTCTATTCTTTCTCGAGCAAAACCTCTAACGAAACCTCGATCGAGAACGATCGAAAGCGGGGCGAGCGTTTGATTTGGCTGGAGTGGTGCGAGGGAAGTTTGGCGAACACCCTCCTCCAACATAAACATTCCTTGCTGCACAATTAAGTGCACAACGATGCTCGACGGCTAATAAACAGCTCTTCGAGCAACTTCAAGCTTCATGTCGTCGGATCCTGAATCGGCCACCTCAATTCGCGGACCATCGACCTCTCTACCCTTCTCTTAACCCTCGTCTTCTTCGATAGCAGACCGCAGAGTTTTAACTCGCGCGCGGAAAACGGATTCACGAAATAGCCGGAAAGGGAAAGGTGTTTCGAGGGGATAGGAGGAGGAGGAGGCGAGCAATGATCCGCGAACTGCCAGTTCTCTCTCGGAGTCGTCGCCGCGAGAATCGCTTTATCGCGCCGATTACCATAGCCGCCGTCTGCTTTTTTATTGGACCCTTTACGGTTAAGCGACGTCGCTTTGCATTCCGCCGCGTAGAAACCGTCTCTCTGTTTCGCCCTTTCTCGCCCGTTATTGAACCGCGCCTCTGGGGGGAAACGTCTGGAAATATTCAGACCGAACGGGATTTCCCGTCTCGATATCTTTCCCGATTCGAGTTTTAGGCAACCGGTGAACGCGGAGTACAGCGCTCGAACGAAAGATTTGGTTGAGAATTCCTTTGTTATTTATTTACATGTTTATTTATTATACACTGGTAGCCACAAGTTTCACTACAGGCTCTTCGTAAAATATAACATGTACAGATCTCCTAACATTGGCAGTGATTTTCACTTAATTGACAGTTCAGAATGGATTCGATTAAATCAGGACCGCTCTTAATTCTTTCTCTCTTCGAGCGGAAGTTAGGTCAGACATTTTGCTGCTTGTATTTTCTATAAATGAATGGCTTGTAGATTTTCGACTTACAACTTTGAGCATCTAAAACGTTGAAAATTCTGAATGTTCCTAGGTTAACTACCGAGGACCGAAAAAGAATGTAACAAAAACGTACGTAACTTTTAACCGGCACTGCACAATGTTACATTTCCTAACATCTGAGTAATAAAATTTTATTGCAACGCAGAGTGGTTATGGTAACAAGAGAGTGTATTGCACACGGAGGAAGAATAAAGGAACAACTTGTCATATTGCAAAAATTGTTAGAGCCGCGGGTACACTTTATATACCTCTGGAGGACTGTTATTCACCGAAAAAGAACGCAGCCAACAATCTCTCGCAGGGATCTTTTTGAAACTTCCGGCACCGTTGATCGAGAATTTTCGATACGATGAGCGTAATAACGCCTATCTTTGGAATATTTACGGTACAAATAACAGGGAGAAGCGTAGTGACCGTGAGTAACACGAAGGCGATGCGAGGAATGAAAAATTCACGGAAATCCGCATCCGAGGTGGCTGAATTTCGATCACACGTCGGAAGGTACACGCGATACACCGATCCTTCTCTTCCTTTCCCGTTTGTTTCTTCTTCTTTTTCTGCTCGCCGCGATAAAACACGCCACGCTATCGGCGCTTTGTAGGTATCCGTGATTATGAAGACTATTCTTCTATCAATGTGACGCGAGAATTCACGATCCTTCCGTCTCGTTATCGTTTCGGATCTATTGCGTGAAAGATGAAATAATCTGTCTCGTTTGTTTGTTTAAAATGAAATACATTTTCAAACGTACAACAGTTAAATTCGCATTAATTTGAAAGGTCGACGACTAAAACGGCGAGCGTCGGCATCATTAAATTATGTTTCGCAAAGCTTCTTTGGGTCACGATTGGCTCACACGTATCGTTCTTTTATTACCGTGTCATTTGTAAATTCTGCTTTTTTGGCTTCTAATGCAGATTCTTAGAGTGCTCTAGCTTTGTACTTTGCGAGACAACGCAGGGGCTTTTAGAATATTTTAAGAGTCTAAGGATTTACAGGATATTTTAGGATATGTTGTGCCTCGCTACGTGAAAATTATTGCCAAATATTACAGGAAGCACTGTATTTTACATATTTTTTCGTATAATGTGCATTCTGCTTTCTTGAAAAATACTTCCCCGAGAGTAATGAATAAGTTTGTTGGTTGCTGGACAAGTTTGGACTCATCGCTGCAAATAAATCATCCATTCGACTCATTAAATGTGGAAGCCAGCCGTACCTCGAACGAGATACAAATGATCTTTACGCGTTTCGATGGGAATTCTCATAAAAGTAAAGTAAATTCACCTTTGCACCGCGCGAGTGCAGTTTAGCAGTATCGGTACAATTCAAGTATCACGGACGGACGGTCCTTGCTACGGAATATCACTGACATTCGAGACAAAGAAGAGAGAAATACGTATCGGGTAAAGTAACGCGACAATCGTGTCGATATCGCCGAGTAAACAGACCGGTTGAAAGGAACTCGGTGTAGAGTGGAGAGGGAGAGAAAACATAGTGAAAATATAAGCAGCAGAGTCAATATTACGCTGTACAAGAAGATAGACAACCAGAGAAGGAGCCGGGTATAGGTTCGGAGGGTAAAACGAAGGCAGATGGTTAAGGGGCTGCTGCTTGTAACTGAAGCTCCTGCAGAGACGGTTACTTGCTGCGCATAAACTTCGTATAACAGGCTCGAGTTCACCGTGCAGTAAGTTCCTGCAGGATGAAAATGAGAATAGTATGTGCCGGCTCGTTTCTTATTCATATTCGCGTAAAGGGGGCTTCATTTCGGTCCCGGCGGCGCTCTTATTGCCCGTTAGCTACGTTGCCTCTATTCGGCGAGAAACCCTGTCATTATTTCGCCGTCGTTTAAAACCAACAACTGTCTCTCGTCTTTCTCTCATCGTGCTCCGCGCAGATTCCTCCGTCTGATAATTTCGCGCTTCTCAGATTTCCGGCTTGAAATTTGATCCCGTAGCATTTTCTTTTTTTTCTTCGAATCGCGACAGCGGAAATTCGACGTGGCATCGACGAGAGATTACCGTTTCATTCTTGCCGACTGTGGAAGCGAAAGTGTGCAACATTGACAAGTGAAAGACACTGAATATTTAGCATGTACGAAAGCATTTTTAAATTAAGACGATGCGTGCAGTATTTAACACGTTGTCTGCCACCGTGCATTTTCTATTTTCCTACAAATACTTTGGAGCGATTAAAATAAGGAAATCGACAGAACAATTGCAAATAACCAGATGATACTGTAAAACGAAAAATGCGCCTTCGTTGCACTTTTATCGCAACGTGATATATATTTTATAAGTAAAACATTTTACAACATTTCACGTGGCAACGGATGCGTTAACAAACGTTCCCGGGTTAATAAAACAAGCGGCGTGCATATTTCGCGTGCATACAGATATCGGCATTAGCTAGCTTCTAGACCAATGAATCGAAAAGAACGAACGCGATCGCAAAAAAGCATCGTCTGAACTTTGATCCTGTTTTCTCTCAACTCGATTTCTCTGTTCGCGATTTGAAATTAAAATCATTTCCCCCTTTGACGCAGGGTACCGTGCGCGAGGGCTCGAACAAGTGTCACCGTGAAATATTTATGTATGTATGCGACCTTAGAGAGTCACGTCGGGCTGGAATGAAATTCTTTTACATCGTATATAGGAAAAGCCGACGATTTTTCGATCGTGTGTTTCAACGTACGTGTCGCGGTCGGCTTCATCTTGAACTTGATCAAAGTCTGAAAATAAACCAACGTTGGAGCGACTGTGATCTCTTTTTCCGAAAAGAAGGCCAGAAGACACTTTGTATATTTCGGAGCGACAAAAATATTTTCTCGCTTGATACGTCGAAATAAAGACTTACCTAGAAGCCCGGTAAGCGTTCGTCCGTTTGTTGTTCGCGGAGCAGACCGGAAAAGTTGCGGTGCACACTCGCCAAGCCAAGGGTGGAGAGAGCCGTTTTCGTTTTTTTCTTTCTCCTTTTTTTTTTCAGCAATCCGAAACGGCATTTTCCGGCCGCTTTGTAAACGCGGCCGGTTTTCATTGTTACGCAGATTTCGCGACTGGCTTTGTGCCGCGGGAAAATTATGTGCGAACTCTCGAGAACGTTTTTGGTTACAATAAGCATTCATCGGGACAATGCGCGTGGCCGCGTGCCACGATTTCTACGTTTATACTGGCCCTGGCTGCGTTCGCCGAGGGCCCTTTGAGAGGGAGAGCGTGGCTTAATTAGTAAGTGCGAGCGGAAGTAGCTTGAAAGGTAGCCCCGCGATTGCGAAATCGGGTCACCGCGCGAACCGCCATTTTTTTCCAGCCTTTCTTTCCCAATTTTTTTCTTTTCTTTTTTCTTTCTCTTTTCCCCCGTACCCTTTAAACGCACAGTTGCTGCCTGTTTTTCCCCCTAGACGAGGCCAACGCGGCGTCGGATTTAAGCACATCCTGAAGGTTCCATTTTTTGTGAAACAGCTGCGCATGGTCAAGGATGTGTTTGTAATGAGATCGAGTCTAGGCAGAGAGAATCTGGAGCAAAGATATGTGTGTCGTTTCCTGACCGTCTGTTTGTCAAACACGTCTCTCTTTCACGGAATATTTTTGTTTCTCTACTTTTTCATTCTATTGTCACGTAATCGTTGAAAAAGACGACTGCAATTAAGATGTATTAGGGTGTCCCATAAGTTTCTTCCCTTTTTTTGATGCGAAATGAATACACGATATTTTTTGTTTAAGATGGATTTATTATGTTATATATGAACCGTTCTGTTCTATAACCTTCTTCCATCTCTCAGGAAGCCTCATTATGCCCTCCTTCCAAAATTGTTTAAGTTTGCTCTTGTAAAATATTCATCTAGGTGCGTTTTTAATTCGCTTATGGATTTGAAAGATTTACCACAGAGAGAATTTTTTAAGGAGAGGAACAAGTAGTAATCGGATGGAGCAAGGTCTGGGGAGTATGGAGGATGAGGTAGAACGTCCCAATCAAACTGTAATAATTTTTGCCTTACGGCTAACGCAACATGCGTTGTCGTGATGGGAAACGATCCCTCGTAGAAGGAGCTCGTAGTACACTACACCTTTCCAGTCCCACCAAATGCACAGAAGAACCTTCTTCGGATGAAGTCCAGGCTTCGCAACAGTTGAAGGTCTATTTTCCTTGGACCAAGTGCGTTTTCGATGCACATTTTGGTATAAAATCCAAGTCTCGTCTCCAGTGACAAGCCTCTTTAAGAAAGGATCCCTTTCATGTCGCTGGAGAAGCAAATCGCACGCAGAGACGCGGTTCATAGGGCCGGTCTCCGTCAATAGGTGTGGAACCCAAACTTCATATCGATTCGCATATCCTGTCTTGATTAAATGCTCATGTACCGTCGTTTTGGGAATATTAGTGGCATCCACTAATATTCTATCTCACGCACACTATATCGTGGATTTTCAGTGAGCACAGTCTTGATAATGTCCGTATGAGTCGTTGCTGGGTCTTCATCTTTCAACTCGAAATTGCCAGCTCTAAATTTCTTAAACCAATTGCGGAGGGTCCTAATAGTGGTAGTACCACTCCCGTAAACGGTGAAAATCTCGTCTGCAGTGTCCTTTGCACTATTGCTTTTTTTAAAGCAATGAAGCGTAACATGCCGCAAATGCATCTTTTGGCTCTCTTCTATTGAACGGTGCAGAAACAATTTTAAAAGAGACTTTGTCACCAACGAAACGTACTTTGAAAGAGCTCTGGGACGACTGAAACCGATGCCATAAACGGCTAAGAGATAACCCTGCATGTTTAACAAACACAGCCACTTAGAGTCACTCATAGCAGAAGAAACTTATGCGACAACCTAATACAAATATACAACGTTGCAGTTGTACAAAGTATGTACGTGTTTCGTGAGTTTTATGTAAATGTTTAAAATATTTGCCACATTCGTCCTTGTTTCGTCGCATCAAGAAGCTGTAAGAGATTTGACGAGGAAAACGAATCCTGTCAGGCAAAGGTTAAAAGTTTGAGGGTAGCAAGAAGGCGGAGAAAGTTCTGTCAAGCAATGTATGTAAGAACGATGATTCGATTATTTAGGAGAATTCGTGGATCACAGATCGGAAGGACGCATTGCACTTTTGATCACCGGTAGTGAATTTACAGCGGCCGTCGAACTGTACAACCGGCGAAATTCTACGGGGATAGAAAGAAATTATGCCATCATACGTGTTCGTATTTCTCAATAGGGCAATATCATCGTGGCCGAAACAAATTGCGGCGACCCGTTATCTGGCAGCCGACTCGGGGCCGTATTAATTTTTCCTCACGTATCGCATTTTTCAGGCCCGTGAGCAGATAATAGTCAGCTCGGCGAGTGCTCGCCACGGCCAGAATTTACGAGCATCGACGAGATTATTGAGCTGCCGTGTAGGGGGAGCCGATTTTCCAGCAAGGGAAGGGAATTTTTCCGGGAAGAAGCTTGTAGGTATATCCATTGACACCTTCGAAGGATCTTGGAAAAATCCGCGAACAGTGGCGAAACCTCCGGTACTCGTCGCGCTCTTCGTTTTGATTTCCTTAACAGCATTACACTGCAACACACACAAGGGAAGAAAGCAAATTTCATAAAATATTTGATGTTCGTAGAGTATCGCTCGAGGCACGTACGCGATAGTTTAACGAAAGAATGATGCTGCTTCCGAGAGAAATTATTCAGGGGACTTTGTTGAGTTTGCAATTTGAACTTCTGTACTCTTGAACTTTGAATATTACTTATAATTCGAACTTTGTAGCTGGAATATTGGACTTTTGAATTTCATCCCCAACTTTGAATATTATTTACAACTCAAACTTGAAATCTTTATTAGCATCCGCGATAAAAAAGAAAGTCTCATTTTTTTCA
The DNA here is from genome assembly GCA_001276565.1 of Melipona quadrifasciata. NCBI lineage: Eukaryota > Metazoa > Arthropoda > Insecta > Hymenoptera > Apidae > Melipona > Melipona quadrifasciata. The sequence continues at coordinate 907,738 of KQ435753.1, read as the reverse complement.
TAGAAACGGTTCCACGAACACGTTTTTAACATCGACTTAACATACACTCGCGTAACATCGACTTGTCAATGTCGGAACGTGGCGTCAAACTTTCCACACGAGTGTGACGGTAGGCTACCGAAGAAGAACGCAAGAAGGAAGGTAAATTTTTCCTCGCGATGAACGCGAGAAGAGAGGAAAAAAGAGAGAAGGAAAGGGTGGTTCGTTAACGAAGCAAGTTAAGTCGGCGGATCTCGTTATAAAACGTAATTTCCAAGGATCAAGGTTCAAGCAAATCTTTGATCAAGGCGGATTAGTACGAGCAGAGAAGTTCGGCTCCATTATGTCCGCTTCCTTTGGCGCGAGCCTCCATCATGTAAGCGTGTTTCGAAAGATGCTTTAATCTGCCGATCAGCCGTGGTGGCTGTACGAAGCCGCGTTTAAACTTTACGCAAACTTCTCTAGGAAAAGCGGAGGCAACTGCCTCTTAATAGAGCCTTTCCGATATCACTACTTTCCCAACTTTGCGTCCTTCCGTTCTTCGTTTGCCGCGAGCGAGTCGCAGAGGCCGCGTTTCCAAACTTCCCCCTTTCATAATTCATGCGTCGCCGACACTCCGGATGCCGAGTCGCTAAGCGGTTCTCCGCCCGCGAGTGCTAATTGCTAATCCTTAACCATCGGTACATTACTACCCACAACTTTCCACCGCGTTTTACTCTCGAACGTAATCGATTTCTCTGTTTACGTACCATTAGTACACGCGTATACCAATATCGAGTAATCGTCTGCAGTAAACTTGAGCAAAGCAAACTTTGGGGACTAGTTCTCTGTCTGAAGTAGAGTCATCGTGTCATCTGGATTTTAATGTTGAAAGAAGTGAATATAAGTAAACTCGTATCTTTACTGACGTGGAATCTATTTACATTCGGAGAAAAAATGTGATTTAGTTTCGTTTTTACCGTTGTAGGAACTGTTCGTTAAGAACCACCAAGAACCAACGTTTCGTTAGTGCCGCGTCTCTTTTCTTTCCAATGGATTTATTTTTTAAAATTGGCGCCATCTGACAGAGAAATTAATTTTCCAAACTTTGAAGAAGTCAACAATATCATGACAGATTCTTGTTCGGTCCTTAACGGGTTAACAAATAATGAAATTGATTCACGAAGCATTTGACGTTCATCGTTCAATCCATGAATTGTTCATTATTTCTCACATCGGAGACCGTTGGAACGCAACAACGCCGGTCGAAAACTTAAATTATTTTCCATTCGACGGAGCGTGTTCTCGATCGCGACAGAGAACCGAAAAAAAAATTCCTCTCCCCTGGTTTCTCTTTGATTCTCGCTGCACCCTCTCGCTCATTCCCGCCCGAGCAAGCTTCATATTCCGATTGAATTGTCGTTAGACATGGACAATGATTTATCGACTGTCGATCCAATCGACCCGCCGCGTTTCTTACGCACCACGTTCCCTGCGTTTTCGAACGTCGCGTTCAACGATCCGAGCCAACAAGGCAGAGTCTCGTTTCAATTCCGACTCTCGCAGACATGAGATTTTTTTCGCCTCTCGCGTTCGACCCTTCTTTTTTTCATCGGACTTGCCGATAAATTTCCTACGCTTCTTCCCCCTGTTCGATTGAAGTGTCAATCAGTCCAAGTGAAATATTGGGAAGCGAAAATCGTCAGATTCGACGCTCGATCGGCCGAACTCGGACGGGTTCGAACGTTTAAGAATGCCATGTCCGATATCGTTTCGCAGTTTTCGCCTTTGCCCCTGCGTAATTGCGAAATTGCCAACTGAAAGCCCGAGTCAAACTTTGATCGGTAACAAACTTTATTTCAACGTCGTTCGTTTGGTTCGTCGGTTCGTTTTTGCAATCGTGCTCTATGAACCGGTCTCGCGTATCACGAAGTTGAACGTCGAAAGTGAGACCAAAGGAGTCTAGACCTGCTAGAAGGGAAAAAGGGAAAATCAATAAATAGCAGAAGGAAGAGTAGATCTCGCAATCTCCGTTGAGCAGCATCGCGGAGCAACAATTTGAACAGTCGTTGCCTCCGTGCAAGCTCAGCATTGCCACCGAATCAAAAATCAATGACATTTCAGGATATATCCTTTCTCGATCCTTTCCTTCTCTACATTTATGGAACTCGGTCACGTGGAACGGTCATTTTTATTCCACGGAGTCAGCTTTATTTTTCAACGGGCTTGTTTCATCTTCCTCGACCGGGAGAACGACAAACTTCTCTCGGGCCGCCGTATAACTCACACACACCTTGGCCTCTCGTAGCCTCTTTGCCGCATAATACGCCGAAATGCGAGGGTGGGTGGCACGGCAATAAGAAATCCTGGCGTTTCGCGAGGCGGTTGGCCGGCCGTGCAAGTGTCGCGCCAAATGAAATTTCGCTCGTGTCTCGTTGAACAAACCGGGGGGTGCGCCCCCCGATAACGCAAGACACGAGCGGCACCGATGTACTCGCGCGATCCTGGGAACACGCTCGTGTTCTGTCCTACGGGGACTGGATTTTCCTCCACGTTGCTTGATGTCTTTCCCTCGTTTGTCTTTTCCGTGCTTTAGCCACACTTTCCACAGAGAAACTTTCGCGGTGTACGCGTGTTTGCCATTTGACAAGAATTTTCCCCTCCCTTTGAATGTTTTTACCGGTTGTTTTCATCGAACAGTGTCTCCGTCGTTACGATGAATTAGCAAATTCTTACGAACAGCAACTGAAGAAGCGTAGCCTGAAGAGAACATTTTTTCCTGCTATTGAACATTGTCACTAATGTGTGTGTTCTCTGAATTTCTGCTTCTTCAAATTTTCAACGAATGGATGGAAACTCGCAGTGCAAATGTGAGAATTTTGGAACAGAAGCGTCACTTCGAAATTAAACGAGATAATTTTAACGCGACGTATAACACGAATCAATTTAGTAGCAGACCAAGATAAATAATAGATGTAACGAGATTAAGAAGAGATAAATAATGGATGTAACGAGAATCGCGACGAAAATATTCGATAACGTCTTGCAAAGTATTTTTTTTTTTTTTTTTTAATGAAACTAGATATTTCTAAATTATCCGGATAAAAAAGTTAAAATTACAAAATCAGTCGTCACCGATCCTTCTTGCAGTATTAAGTAAGTAAGTTGTGATTTCTTTCTCTATGCAAAAATGCACGTTGTCAAAGATTTCTACAATTGAAGCGTCAAAATACAGAATGTCGTTCCTCGATGTTTTCACTTGGTTGCGTTAAAACTGTCTTCTGAAACAGTCAGTAATGTGCTTGTTGCCTTTGGATAAAACTTGGTGAACACAATCAAGAAAAATGATAACTGCGTTACAAAGTATCTAACAATACATTTGTTGACATTTGTTCTTAACTTCCAAATCAGATTTTATAATAATTGTTATTGTTACAAACGCGCAGATGTGACGTCGTTGTCGGAATCAATTAAACGCACGGAATCGATTGAATCAATATCGCGTTTGATTAACTATCAGCATGAGCTGTGCGCTGCCGTTTGAAGCAATTTTCCATTCGCTAAACTGGAAACACGATGCCGCACGAAGGAACGTTGCTCGAAAATAGTTACACACCGTCGTGATTAGTTCGGAACTGCGGTTTTAATGTTTGTCCTGGCCATGTTCACCGACCGCTCGTCTCGTTCCCCGGGCAATTTACAAGGAAACAAATCGTTTCGCTCGAATCTGTCGATTTGCCTCAAACGTTCTTGCCCCTTCTCTCTTGCCTCTCGTTTCCCACCTCGCCTCCATCCATCCTATTGAATTTTCCGCCAGAAGAGAGTAGAACAGCGACACGAACTTTCTGACACGGTCTTCGCTACGACGAACTGTCACGACAATTTCTGCTACGATATTTGCGACTTTTCGACACGAAAATCGCGATGTTCTGGCGACAAACAAGTTGTTCCCGATCCAGAGAAAAACGTATGCACGGAACATCGCTGAATCGATAAATAAATGGTAAATTGGGATCGGTTAAAATTAAAATAACAGAGAACAATCGATCCTTCGAACAATATTTGTCGCGAAAGCGTAAAACCTGAAGTATATATGAAACTTTGACACTTGTGTCGAAACATATACTTCTGATCGATATCTGAAGCGTAACGCTAAATTCTCATCGAGGGAAAATTTCAACACGCGTGTCTAACAGAATTCCACTGTGCAGCGATAAAGCAGTGCAGTTCCTCCCAAAAATTGTCTCATGTCGTTATTTTCACTATCTGTTAATTTTCACTCAGGTTTTTCGTGACAATTCGTGCGTTCGAAGATCACCGTAACCCTGTTTCTTACCAAAAGAGGCGCTCTTCAACAACGTTTTCGACACCAGAGAGACACGTCCCGAACATCTTCTCTTCGCGTTATAATGCGCAGCTTTGTCGCCGCCTTTGTCACTCGGGAAGATTCGATACGCCGTAAAATACGTTCGGGACGAAGTTTCTGCGAAAGATTTCTTCGGTCCGCTGTCGTTGGCGTTGGTTGGCAATCCCCCGATGGAATAAAGAGGGGGGGAGGGAAAGAAAAAAATGAAAAAGAAAAAAAGGCGGAGTCTCGTCTCTCGATCACACGAATAGGAACATTACACAAATTTTCCATCATGGAATTCCATTTCTAGCCGCAGAAAATATGAAAAGCAGCGCGAATTCCATCCCTCGACGTGATTGCATCTGCCTTTCCCACTGCCGGTCCTCCCACCCCATTACTTCTGCATTATATGCGCCTACCTTTTGATCTCTTTCCTCTTATCCCATCTCCGCGCCGCTCTTTCCAACCCCCTTGTCCCCGTTTCTTCTCCCTCCATTCATTCCGTCACTCCGTTCCGTTCGTCAAGTCGTTCGCATCGAGGTTCACCGCGCCTGCGAAAAGTCGCAGACATCTGCCGCGAACCGACCGCGAAGTGGCACCGCGTTCGCGATTTTGCACTTTCCGCGTAACTCGCGAACTTTTTCTACTCTCCGGTCATTCGGACGCGCGATCTCTCCAGTTCTCTCTCTTTTCCTCGAGCTCCACGTGCGAGACGCGTCGTGCTATCGTTTCGCTCCGTATCGTCGCCGTTGCCCACGGGCAAGCAGCGTCTATCTGTTTCCTCTCGAAACTTTCCGCCGATTCGTCGGCTCTCCGCCGCGACTTGCGAGACCCCGAGCGGACCCCGAGGAGACGACTGCTCGCGAGCGGGCAGAATTTCGAAGACCGAGTGTCGTCTTAATCTTCGTAGCTCGCTCGCTTTAAAAGTTCCGACGTCTCATTCGGCCCGCGCTTTCGGGTTTAAATTTTCTCGCCGAGCAAGATCGACGCGTTTCACCGCTTGACAGGCTGAAAATAGAGCGGCGAGTTGGGCACGTCAGCCAGATAGACGAGGGATTAGTCGCGCGTGCGAGACGCGCGAGTTGTTCGGTGTGGGTAACTCATAAGGTTGGGACGTTGCAACGTTGGTGATACCGACACGAGAAGCAACTACGACGAAACGCAGAGAGGCAGAGAGAAAGAGAGAGAGAGAGAGAGAGAGAGAGCGGAGAGACAGGGTAGTCCGGATCGGGAAGAAGCTGGGTGAAGGGTGCTTTCTAAATTACGTACGGACGAACGGGGTTGGTTGAGAGTCTGCGTAGTTCTCGCTTCTGTCGCTTTGCCGGCGTCTCTCCTGCCCGTCTTCGGGCTCGTTCCTTTCTATTTCCCGTCCCGGCGAACGATTTCCAAGGTGTATTACAGCCCGGAGACAGAAGACGCGGGCGCAACGAAGGAAATGGAGAGGAAGACAGCCGAGAGAGGACGGATAAAGGGGAAAATTGAGGGAAGAGAACGATACGTACGTACAGGCTGGAAATTTAAGCAGTGGGGAAACAAGAAAGTATTAGGTCGATACTTCTTTCGATCTGTTCGACGATGGTGACGTCGACGATGTTTTGCACGTGTCTGAGCCTCCGCTCCGATAGAAATAGATTTTCTATCTGTAATACGGAGGAATTTCCTTTCGTCCCTCTGTTTTCGTTCAATCGATTCGGGGACCGGTTCTATCGGCTTCCCGGCAGTGTTTTTTCCCACCTTCCGAGAAGTACAAATTTCATCGCGTCGACGCTCGGTCACAGATAAATTTTCCGCTCGGCTCTTTGAAAATTATTTACAAACCGTGCCAGTTCTGCGAAACAATCGTGAACTTTACGGGCGCCGTGTTGGTATGCACGTATGCACGGACTCCCAGCATCGCCGGAATGCCGGGCGAGCAAGTTTATTCCAGCAACGAATGGAAGACGAAATTTCGACAGTTGGATTTCGTTCGCGCGCGGTCTGTCACGGATGCTACTTTCTGATCGATGCACTGCGTATTGTATCGAAACGTGTTATTACCGATAACGAAATTTTAATCCGTTTCCGCGTACTCTAAAGTTTCGAACGTAAGCAGAGATTAGTTTCGCACGGCGAGCAGCACTTTAAATATTTTATATATTTTTTTAAATATTATTTGCATTCTGTGCACATTTTTCCAATTTTAAACACATTTTTGGAATATATGGAGAAGCAACGCAAGTAGATTCGCCTCGTCAATAATCAGACAAGAACAGAAATAATACGTATCGGTTTATCTAATGGTACAAGTTTAATAATTCTACGTCAAACTAAAGTTTCATAATTCTACTTTCAATCCTTTTTCAAACCAATTACACCAAGTAAACAGTGTACGTTGATCTGTCCAGTAGTACGAGTCAGTCATAAATCAAGCATTCCTCGTTTTACATAATACCGTACAAAGCGAAAGGTTTTTAATTTCTTTTCCTCTCTCGAGCAATGGTTGCAACGTTACTTTATCGAAAGCTGACTTGGGAAGAATGCGACGTCTTCTACGTGACTTATTTAAGTAACACAGCTCTGATCCCTTTTATGTAACGACGGCAATCCTGGCAAGACGAACGCTCAGCGTTATCGCGTTTGTTTTCCGGGGTATATTGAAAACAGGAGAGCCACTTTGCTCCAGGAATCTATCGACGTACCATGAGAAAATGGATCGGGGACATCCATCGCTGCCGGACCTTGCAAATATTTTTCGTTAGCCCTGCGAAATCTCTTTGGATATGATCTCGCTGAAAGCTCCGGCCATATCCTTTCTCAAACAGTCCAGCGGCCAGCTCTGGATTCACCCAGTATCACCGGTTTCCAGAAGTCGTTGCCTGTATCGCGTGATATATCCGTGACACGGTCTCTGCGCACGATCTTCCGGACGACAGATCCGTGAGATCGCTTTCCAGATTCTGCCTATCGTCCGCTCTCGAAGGAAAGTACTCTGTCTCTAGTAAAAACGAGAAATCGTCTTTGACGCAACTCGTAACAAGATGCAGAATGATCAAACATACACTTGTAAAACATTATCGCGATACAATTGCTCTTTAATTTACAAAGATAAACGAATAGGATTTGGTCAAGGAGTATCTCTCTTTCATTTAACTCGCGAATTGCGCCAGTTTCGCTACTTTCATCGGTAATAAAATTTCACCGGCGAAGAGTCGCGCCGTTGTTTTCCAACAGTCGGCCGGTCCGTGGGAGACAGCCTCTGCTGGAATTTTCGTCAAGCTCCTTCCCCCCTTCTGCATCATTTGCCAAGACAGCAACTTTTAAATGAAACTTTTTTGTCGCGACAGTATTCGTTGAAATTTCGTTGGGATCTCGAAACTCGCGTTCGTTTCGGACTTGGGTCGTTAGACAAGCGTTCCTTTGTTCTTTATCGAAAGATGAAAGGGCGGTGCGGTTCGCGCGCGTCTCGTCGCATTTCGGAATCGCGGATATCGTTTAACGAGTTCGTTAATTTCGCGCCACGCGCTAAAATCTGTGTCTCGCCATTAAAATTTTAACGAATACCTCGAGCGGAATTCGAGCGCAACAATGCGCTACCGTGGATAATTGTTTTCCGTAAAATAAAACCGGTTAAATCCGATGCAACGCGACCACGGTCGAATTGTGACGGCACACGTTTCGTCCTCAGAGCTGCTTCTTTCTCCTTCTCTTTCTCTCTTTCTCTCTTTCTCTCTTTCTCTCGCTCCATTTTGCTTCTCTCCGTCTCGCTCGCGCGGATGGAAAGGAACAAAGAGCGAATCGCGGTGACGCGTTTTGCAGCCAGTTAATTAAATTCTCTGACACGCCTTCGTACTTTTGATCGGCTGCAATTAAAACTCATAGCTCGTAGCGGGAAGTTTTTGAACGGGCCGGGTAAAACCAACCCCCGCGCTCGGATCATCCGCGCTGATCCCAAACCACCGAGAAAATTAATTGGTTCCATCGTAGCGGGCGGAAATTCCGTCGCGGGTGACCGTGCATTAGCTCGGCCGAGAGCGCTCTCCTTGCCCGGTCGACCGGCTGTTTTCGCGCTGTTTTCATCGGCCCGGAGACTCCGAGTGCCTGACGCTCGAGACGAGACCGAACGAAGTACACGATTACAGCATCTGCCGGCGGATAGGAGACGTTAACGAGCCAGCTCGATCGCAAACTTTAATCCCATTTGCCTCTAAATCCATTTGGAATGTCAAACGGTACGCAGGCAGCGTGTACAGACCGTCTCTGACGGCATATTACGATTCACTCGCAACGGCGTTGCAATTTAATCTTATTTGCATGGCCAGCCTTGGAAAGCGGACTCCTTCTTTAGCTCCTTCGTAGTTGTAGCTTTGTCGCGGTGAACGCGACCCCTTCCGGCACCGCCGCGCTCTTAACTACGGTCT
>KQ435753.1:873756-887653 GCA_001276565.1 Melipona quadrifasciata | reverse complement strand
GAAGCTTTCATCGGATCGGCATGTTTCGACGTCGAAACATTTTTACGAAAGCGTATAATGTTCGATTGATATCCGATTAGCGCGTACCTTGCCGAAAGACACATACGGGAATTTCACTCGGCTCTTTTGAATCGTAATTCGATCGTAATTCACGCTAAATGACCAATTAACATCTTCGTCTCTGCAGTCGTTTTTATACGGCGGTGGCAAAATTAATTTCCCAAGGCCATGAAGCGCGCGAATATCGCCTTCGTCGTCATTCAGACACACGCGCGATATTTCATTTCGAAGAGGCCGTGTTCTCGCGCCAACTCAATTCAACTCGAAATTAATATCCACCGAGGACGTCAATATTTGCGTTTCATTGATAACCGATCGGTAAATTGCGAACCGCCCACGATCACCTGAAAGAAACTTTGTTTTTTTTAGAAGCTAACTCGTTATTTTCGCGTAACACCCATCTTTTTCGCCTTCTCTCCTCTCGATCGAAGTGATATATTTTCCCCAACTGCCGGGTAGAACACAAGTTGGCCCCCGTTCTCGCCCTCCTTCGAGAACGTCAGATACTTTTTGAAACGATTCTCCGCTATTCCCAGGGGCCACCCTCCCCTCCGACGATCCTCTAAATTTCGTTATACCCGCGTAACCAGGTGCGCCGCCGTCCCCGGGGAGCAATAATTTTCTCCGTACGCCGAACGTTTTTGCGGAGAACGGGATTCTTCAAAAATCTACGTCGTTAAGTTACGGGTAAATGATGCTTGACAGCGCGGGGGCGTTAAACGGCGCGGCTGCGGCAGAGGCCGCGCTCGGGGGTAAAATGGGCATGAACTGTCGCTATAATTTCACATTCGCTGTTAACGGACGACCCCCTTTCGGTATCCGTTGTGTCGTCGTCGCCGGCGTCGTCGTTGTTCATGCCGCAGTCGCCTTAATCGCAGCTGCAGACGGCGTTCAAACACTTCCGTCGGCTGCAAGTTTTCCCTCGGTGTGTTAGTCGGTCTATTTTGCGCGCAGCAAAATAATACACTGCAGTCACACCTCGCCGCCGTTAATGTAACATCTGGCAAAGTTTTGCGGAGACAGACGCTCGCTCGCCCGAGCCTGAACGGTTAAGTATTGATTCACACATTTCGAATACGTCTGGCCTGTGCGCGCGGTCCCCGCGCGTTTGAACATTCCTTGCAATTTTTCGTTGCTGCGAGACTTTTTTTTTTTTTTTTTTTTTTGTTTTTTCGACATACTCCCCGAAAACGTCGAGGCAGTCCTCGCTCGTTTGTTTAGAAATTTTTCTATTTGGAATTTGTACGATCGCTGAAAATTCGTTTCGTTTTCTCGGTCGAGTATGCACGGTTTTCTTCTACTTGCTGCATAGTGTGCACGCTCGTTCGTTCAGTAATTCGGAAATTACTTGATCTTTTATAATCTTACTTTAATACGCCAATAGTCGCGTTATCTCCTTGTCCGACCGCACATCACCTTACTCTACTGCCGCAAAGTTTCCCACCTCTTGCGTGGTCATGGTAACGATTACTTTGTTTATGTTGTCTTTCGCGGCTTACGACTGCACTCGTGAACAATAGCCAGATTCCTGTCCGAACTTAACTCAACTTTGCGTATCGAATACCGTTCGTTCGGATTGATAATCGACGTGATAATCTTCGTTGCTCTCTTGTTCCACGACACTTTCGCTAGTTTTCATCAGCCAGTCGATATATCGAAGACAATCGTTTGCGTCGTGGTGGAACTTCTCTCCCTGCGCGATTTCTCGCGTAAGGAATTCATCGACGAAGGACAACGACGAGCAGGCAAATATCATCCCGCCTCGCCTGTGTACCATCGATCCACAGAGCAGTTCGCCCGCGTTACGTAATAGGTTCCGCGTAAGAACGTTCTCGTGTAACAGATTGTGATTTGTGCGATAATAAACGTCCAGACTTTACGGCCAGCGGGAGCATAAATTCCACACTTTTGTCGCTTCCGGGCTTTCCACCATTGACTGGCCATAAAGGAAGATGAGCTTCGGATAAATACCGAAGAGTGATGGATTCATCTAAGCTGAGCACGCGCGCGCCTTTTCCTTTTGTTCGGTTTATACGTACGTGTATCGTCAGTCATTCATAATATATTTATGTTAGATGTAAGGTATAATAGCAGTGACAGCTTGTCGATAGGATATTCCCAATAGTTTGATACATTGCCCCGACATTATTGGCTATTATATATTATTCCGGCACGTAACTAAGATCGATGGCTGCCGACGACTTCTCGGCTCGCGTCTACGCCGTTCGTGGAATTGTTTCGTGATATTTTCATCAACCTGCGCACAGCCGCCCACCTCGATGATAATGCACTGCGTCGCGCCGCGACAATTACGCCGAAACGAAACGGGCGAAACGGGCGAAACGGGAACGTTCGTCGTTTGCTCGTCTGAAATATTCACCCGCGGGTAAATCGTTCTCCAATTTTCGCTCAAACATCTTCTCGAAATGATCGCAAGTTCCTCTCGTTTGCCAGACTGCGGATACAGAATTGAAGTATAAAAATTTCAAGATGGACGCGGTGGCTCGCTGGCTGGTTGGCTCGTTGGCTCGCACTGCGCCTCCTTTCCGTTTCAGTTGGTAAGAACCGTCTGCTAATACGCAACGTCATCGTCGCCTGTTAGCAAAACTCCGCTAATCAACCCTTATTGCGTCCTCGTCGTACAATCACTTCATTTAGAGCAAACTGGTTGCTATTATTTGCTTATTACTCGGCAGTTACGTGTACACTACGTCGTCGCACTCTCGTGTGTGGGTGGGTACGCTCCTCAAGAAATTCTCGTTATCTAAATTCGCGTGCCGCACATTTTCTAGCCCGAACGTGCGTGCCGTTGCTTCCGCGTTCACTTTTAGATTCTCGTATCCTCGTGATAGAAATCCGAGGTGATCAACCGCTAACCGTGTTCGTTTCTTGCGCGCACCTCGATGTATCCGTGATTACGGTAAATTAAAATCGTCGTTCATATAAAGTTTAGCTTAACGAGCCTACGTGCAGCGATACCGTTTTCCCTTTTCGGGGTTATCGAAACGCGGGACGAGGTGGTTCGCTCGATACGGCAAAAGCATTAATACACTTTTAATAACCTGCCGCTGAGTAAACGTTGCGATCATGCGATGTTTCTTTTGTTTTAAAATAGACTCGGCTTGCGCTACTTTCATCCACCCTCCCCTCTTCTCTGCATTTAGAATCACGGTTGGATGTCACAGAATGTACATGAAAAATATTTACAGAATTGATAAACGAGATATCGAAATGATGGGAGAAATACAGTGGATTCAAACACATAGAAACACATTTGAATCCGTTTGTTTGTTCGCTCCGGTGTAAGAATTGCGTGCAAAAGTATTATTTCCCAATGAAAGTATCGAATTTTTGTGTTCCATGGAAGTGTTATTAATTCATAGAAATTAATAACTAACTTGAAATGAAATTGTTTATTAAATTTTCACATACATATGTACATGTATACATTTGTCGCTGTTTCGTTGTCCAAAAATCCATCGTATGTTGCACATGTGTGTACATGCTGTGCAAGTGCATCTTGTAGATATCTTCGGAACCTTCGTCTTACAATTTTCAATGATTTAAATCAATTATAAAGATTTATGGATGCCAGTGTGAACGTCGGTTCTCTTCCTTGAACATTGCCAAGAGAAAGGAACGGGGTGAGACGACAGAGCGAACAGGGTGAAGAGGGAAACGCGATGGCGCGATAAACTTGGCGAACGCACGCGCTGGCGTGCGCGCGTATCGAGGGTTAGAAGGGACGTGGGGGGTTTACTCCTCGCGGAATGTATGCATGAGCCAGAGGTCGTCAGCTGGGAAAGTAAGAATACCAATTAGACGTGCAAACAGCGGTTCCTGGTCCCGCAGGAGTTGGTACGGCACGATAAGAGTAGCGAGGATGTCGCCCTCGAGTTTCTCTCCCGACTATGACACGACTACGAAAATTTTGGCGGAAGATCGGGCCGAGATATGATAAAACGTAAAATTCAATCGAAGACGCCCCGGGGGCGAGCTTCCGTCGAGATCTCAAGTTTATAGGAAAATTCAATCTTGGAAAGCTGTGTACGCGGGTTTCGAGGCGATTAGATTAGCAAGGTTTTTAAGAGGTTCCCTCTCCGGTCTCGGCTTTCTCGTTTCCTCGCTCGGTACACGGGTAGCGGAGCCTTGGCGGAGCTTGATGGCTGGTGAATAGGGACTACGGGGTGAAATACAGCGTGGGTTGATCTTGGGGGTTGGAATTAATTGAACGCGTTGTTTGGGTAATCGATGATATCGGGTCGATCGAGTCCACGGCTCTTTCAACCGAGAATATTAATTGTCAATCGAGCCGGTGATTCCAGACGAAAGGTGATTGCAGCTGTTTGCGTTTCGGGAAATTGGAAAAGCGAATTCGCCGATAGTCACCGGTGGACAGTAATTTCCATTTCCTTTGAATTGCCTTATTTCCCGTTACTCCTGTCGCAAGCCTGTGTATTGAGTCGAAGCGAATGAAATAAATTTGCGACGGCTTTCGGTTGAAAGTAATAATAAACTCGCTTAAACTTTTATTATTATTGCGTTCGTGTTACAGCGTGCTACACAACATAAACTGGAAATTACAAATTTCTGCTAACCGGCGTCCAACCGGCATTATTTAGGTTTAGAATTTTTCATTCAGTTGAATTTTACTTATACCGCGGAGAACAAATATCGAATCAAACACCTTGAAAATTTCAGCGACTTGACAGAAATTACTGCAATCATCTATGAAAGTCGTCCAACGGTACAAAATCTCACGGTAACGAGCGTCGAGGAAGGGTGGCTATCTTGCTTCCCGAAGCTTAAGAAATCGTTGTCGCTGATACGAGCTACTGGGAAATCATCGATGAAAGACGAGGTTTACTCAGAGGTACACGGCACGCAAGCTCGAGGGCTGTATCGCGGTAGATGAGCCGTTGAGCGAAAGGATGTCTTGTAAATTGTATCACGTGTTTCATCGCACTCCAATCAAAGACCATAGAAAGCCAGCCGGCGCGGATCCGTAGTCACGTTTCTGCTGTAGACTAATTCGCGAAACTGTCAACCGGCGTTTACTATGTAAGACGATCCGCGCGGAATGTAGATGAGGAGATGCTTTAGAGATAGTTGTTACTTGAGAATTTCCTGAGGGACGCTCATCCGCGATAACTTCTTTACTCGCCTCGTTCCTACCGGTAGCGAGTCAGCCAACCAGCCAGCTAGTCAGCCAGCCAGCCAGCCAGCCAGTAGCTAGCAGACAAGCTTCCTTTCGAGGAAACTGCGTTATGCAAACATTGTCTCTTCTAGATTTCTTTTTCATCCGAGATGTTCTAGCCGTGCTGGCGCCCGCTCGCTATATTCCGTTATAACGTTGAACGTTGTAATTCTTTCCGTATCTTCGAGCCCAGCTGACGTTTATTACGGATTAACGCCAAAGTAAATGCCGAGAGAATGCAGCGTCGGGTTCGAGTAGCTCCGTTCGTATCTCTTTTTTCCTCTTCCACCTCCCCACCCCTCTCTCCTGAATCTTTTAATATCTCGCGTTGCTTATAACACTGCCGGTTACTCGATATCGCGGTATTAACGCTAAAACGGAAAGTGGCTGCTACCACGACGTAGCAAGTTTGCGGATTATGCACGCTAACACTCTTTTGTTTGCTCCTGGGTTCCTAGACCTGTGGCGCCGTTGCCACGTTCTAAATTCCGTTTGAACACTGTTTACTCCCGTGTTTCATAACGCGACATTCGTACGAAGCCTGTTTGCCTAATTTTTTAATTCGCCAACGGGGACCCTCGAAGAGCGGAGGAAAAAGAAGGTGGGAAGGAAGTCGAACTTAAAAAATCGATGGTTTTGTCATTGTGGAGCGATTCTGCGAGAGAAAGGGAGGAGGGGGAGTGGCGGGAGAATGGCAGGATTCGTTGGACACGTAGCTTCGATTTGTCGTGGAAAGTTTCTCGAGGGCCGAACTGGAAAAACCTTGGACTCCGTTGTCCATTTCCTGCCATCGTATCGCCGCCCAATAAATTAGACGGCGAGAAAGGAAGACGATGAAATTTCGCAGGATAATACAATCTGCCGGCGGGATCCCTCGAAAGTGGCGAGTTTCTTATTTTTCAGTTTTCCCTCCGTTATTTTCCCTCTATTTCTTTCTCTCTCTGCTCGCCATAGCTGTGCGTTCCCCCGGCATAGTCCTACCGAGAACGCAACAAACTGAGGAACAGGATGCTTTTCCGATGTGTATTTCGAATAGATTTCTCACAGAGGAAAACTCATTCAAATGAAAAGTATCTGTCACACAGTGTGTTTCGTGTAAAACAGACTTAAATATCTCAATTTTTTAATAGCTAGACGAGTATGTGTACTCTGTTTTCTTAAATGGAATCATATAACTTCTAATGCATTGATCATTAACTCGTTCATATCGGAAAACCATTACTTTGATAGTTACTTTAACTTTAATTTCTTTTAAAATCTATCTAAAACAATGACGTAGACAACACGTTTTTCATGGGATAGATTCTACAAAATTTTATATACATGTATAATACGTAACAGTGAAATTTGTTATCAAATTCACACGTTTTAGAAGACGTTTAATACAATTTCTTTCTATTTTTCAAGAAGCCAGATAGAAACGATGGGCAGAGAGTTTGAAACCGAGATAAATTTTTGCTTCTGTTTGTCCAAATTGACCGTTTCATTCAACTTGCTCTGTTTAGACTACGTGCGTTTATAGCACACACCTGTTCTACTTGCCCGATCGGAGACAGATCAACTCCACTTTTTCGCCCACTCGCTCGTGCTCGTTTGCCTGATGGCGGTCCAATTTCGCCTGATAGATCAATGATGTGAATCCCGTTTTCATGGCCTGATTAGAATCGATCCTATTCCACTGTCAAGTTTGTTCCTATTTCGTTTAAATGTCTACCGTTGCTGATCAACATCTGGCTCGATGTTGGTTCGTTTGCGATAAAATACGAACGTTTCACTCCGTAGTCTGTCTATTTCGTAAGAACCTTTGTTTAATACATTGCTCGTCACTTCGTTCAACTTTGTAAATTATTTCATACTTTAATTCAGTCGGGAGAGGTTTTTCGAATCCGAACAAAGAGCAGCTGCAAGAGAATTTTGTTCTCAAAGAACTCCTTTCTCTACGATTTTTCATTGTAAATCTTCGTTATGCAAATAACTCGACAAGCGGCACCCATAGACGCGCGCTTTTTCGAGCGTGGAAGTGCAAACGAGTATTGAACTCAATCAAAGGGAAAACTGAGAGAGGCAACGTCTGGTTCGGCTAAGTGGTTCGATTAAAGTCGTTCACCGAGTTCTAATTTTTGTCGTTGCTCGCTTTGCGCGGAATCCTTTTGTATTTTCAAGCATTCTCTCGCTCCGAGGGCTCCTTTTCGTTCTCGAACCTTCTCACTTTGACTCAGCTTCGGTTTCCTCTTCTTATGCATGTTACCAGCGACGCGATGAAGCACGTACTCGATGAAATGCATCAAAGTAACGTTGGATGCTTCGTTCTCCGACTTATTTCACAAAGCACGATTCGAGCGGTATCGAGGAGAACAGAACCTTAAATATTCCTCTTTGGTATCGATCTCCTCCCTACTGGAAATCACAATTAATGCGCACATGTATCTAACATTTTCAGTATCATAACACATAAAGATGGGATAAAGATGTACTTTGTATATTTTAAACGAAATGGGTTGTTTCACTGTAAAAATAAACGTTGATAAATCGTATTTTGTTGCTGCAAAACTCTGATTTTTACAAGTTCGTTCTTCTTCGAATTTCCAGAGTTTCGAATTCGCTGTCTCTTTAATCGTTTGAAATAAAAATTGCCTACTGTACAAGTTTCAAAGATCGCAGACAAATTTGCAATTAAATACAAAATTCAACAGAGACAGATTTTTAATTTCACTTTGCCCGAGTTTCCTCTACGCGATGATATTTATGATAATTTACGAATGTTTGCTTTTACAATAAAATAATTCGGAATAACATTAATCCCTTAATCGGACATGACGAAATATTTTGTTTTCCGTGAAACGAGTAAACAAAAATTAAATCCTCCGTTAAGGAGGATGTCAATAAAATTCTCATACGTGTTCGTAAAATGAAATATTATTGTTCATACATCGTACGTAAATGAAAATATTCTGGCACGTGGAATGGGTTTGCCGGTATTCCAAATACTTTTGTTGCGGATATTCGAAACGATTAGTTAGCGATCTTCTGAAGGAAATCCGCAAGTTACCCGGCGAGACAGATGACGAGGTTAACCGGAAGGGAGGGGGGGGAATCAATTTTCAGGTTGGCCCAGTTGGACGGTTCGATTCACCGACGACGACGACGACGACGATTTTCTTTTGATCGTACAGAACGGTCGGTGTTTTCACGAATGATGTTACGCCGACGCCAAACGAGTTTTACGTGTAGCACGATACAACGTCGGATGGAAATGGAGGTCGCGGAACGAGTATGCGGCTTGCCTTTTCTCTGCCACGGTAATGGTCCGTATTTGCTCGACTCGGTTTCAATCGACTGCACGGAAAAATGCGGGGAACACCGTGCACTTTAATTCCTCCAAGAATAGCCTCGCTCTCATTCACGCCGGGATTAAATTTGATCGTTAATCCCTCGATTACATCCCCTTTTCGAACAATCGCCCGTACAGGAACGCTTTAATGCCTGAAATTTTCACTCTTGCCCTGCCGCGTGCTCCTCGTTGCTTATTCCTCGGAAGCTGAATTCGTTATATCGCGCAGTCTGTTTGCTCGACAAATTATCGGGTTTCGGCGATAAAGATGATTTATCGTGCTGATTTCTTCATCCGTTTTTTTTAAACGTCATAATAACATAAACAAAGGCAAAAGCGGCCTGAACAAAGATCTAACTAGAAATAAATAATTTCCCCTTTTGTGGTTTAACACGAAGAAATTTTATTTTTTAATTTCAAATGGTTAATAAGGGCACATCGAGAAGATTTCGACGAGCGATTCCGCAGATATCCGGTGGAAGAGCTGCACTGTAAATTTGCGGCATAATTTGCTTACGACTTTATTCGGCGGGAGAAACTACCGGCGGCGGAAACTTTGGGTGGAACGTAAATCGTAATTAAAGTCCCGTTCAATTAAGACGCAAGATGTAATTCAAGATCACCATAAATGACCCTTCTACGGTCATTAATGCATGCCGTACGTGCCGAATGTTTATGCCCGGTTATTAAAACTGTCCGACCTAACGAGGCCATCAATGAATCCTTCGTCTTCCGAGCGATATTAAATTCCTTCGCGATTAATTGGTCAACTTTTGGTAATCGGGCTCCGGCGAGGAAGGAATTTATTGTACGTCTAATAACCAAATTTCGGCGTTCGCGGATTATTGGAGCAATGAAATTTTTCATTGAAATGATATCGACGACGTAGTTTCACAGTTTCGTCAAAGAAACTTCGACGTTCTTATTGTCGCGATCGTCTCGCTCTCCCGCTTCATCGCACTCTTTATTCGATGAATTTTTTCACCACTCCAGTCGCAAGTTCGATATTGTCCAGTTCTCGCGGTTCCAATCGCATTTCGAACGGAGACAATCTTCTTACTACCAGGAGAAGCTTCATTTGTTTCTTTTTTCTCGTTGAATTCGTGATGTTATCAGCACCGCGTGTAGAAAGTAGATTATACTGGACGATCAGCTTGGAGAAATATCGGAGGAAATTCGATAGCAAAAATTTGATTGAAAAATACTTAGCTCGGCACTTGTTATAAATTAGCATCTCCATTTATAAATCGCCAACGCGACGAAACGTCTGTGAAAGTGTGAAAGAAAGATCACTAGCACCGATTTGTTCGCCGTTACATTCGCCGTTAAATTTGGAAATATCAAAGCAATAAATTACGGAAAGAACGGAACTGAAAGAAAAAGAAAGATTGTTATTTTTATACAGGAGCGCTTGCAGCTTGTAGCCATTTAGAAGTAGCCATGCATCTTTGTCCGGGAACAAGCGGCTAAGTTCGACTTTAAACGTCGATTGAGACGTCGTTTAAGTCGTTCATACTTTAGCTCTCCTTTTTCCTTTCTCCATTTGGACCAATCGTTTCGCAATGTAGAGCGAAATTGAGCTTTACGAGGTCCCCGGGTAAATCTCGGAACGGCGTGTTCTTTCGTCTTAATTTCTCCTCGCGGCGTCGTATTCCCCGTAACGCGTGTTTTGTTGGATTCGTCCGAGGAATCGAATCAAGAGGCTGGCCAGACACGGCTCTTGCTCGTTTCGCCGAGGAATTCCCTTCTTCGCGCGTTCCTCCGACAGAGAAACAAACGGATCACGAGCAACCTTTCGTTGTTTCGAGCTAAACAAGTCGCCAGATCGTTCTTCGTTCAGTCAATTAATTAATCAAGTACCGCCCGAATGTACGGCCAGCGCTGGAGTTATACCGCGGCCATTTATCGCGAGAGGTCTATTGTCACAAATTAGCCGTTATCTAATTTTAGT
Organism: Melipona quadrifasciata; assembly: GCA_001276565.1. Lineage (NCBI taxonomy): Eukaryota > Metazoa > Arthropoda > Insecta > Hymenoptera > Apidae > Melipona > Melipona quadrifasciata. The sequence goes on along the minus strand of KQ435753.1, from coordinate 877,114 downwards.
TTGTTCCACCGTGAATACGCGTGAATACTCTGCTTCGGGGAAGTCGCGCGATCTCTCTGAGAAACCGAGTTGACGAATGAAAATACACATCGTTTCAAAGTTACTATCTTGAACTCTATCAGTTTAATCAAGGAAATTCACGAACCACGTGCGCAGAAATTAAATCAGTTGCGTTCTTAATGAACAAAAACACCGCAGCAAGAGCGAGCGATAGCAGTTAAAAAATTGCCGCTATAAAACAGCGTGGAAAACCACGGGGACGGACGCGTCGCTCGAGGAACAAACGCGAAACGAGATAAAGGGAGTGGTTAACAATCGATCACATCCCCCGCAAACAAGCCTTCTACGCTTCGTAAAATTTCCATCCGCCTGCAGGCGTACCATGCTCGACAAACAACCCCCTCTCGAAAATTGTCGCGCCAGCCACCCCCGTTTTGCTTTTAGCCAAACGAACGTTCGACAAATGGCCGCGTTCTAACCTTCCGAAACATAAAATACACTTCTCCGCCCCCTAATTTCCCTGCTTCTCTCGTGCACTTGTAATTCAGTCAATTACTCGACCGGCATGTCAGCCCGCGGATATTGTGCATATTGCGAACAGAGAGAGAGAGAGAGAGAGAGAGAGAGAGAGAGAGACAGAGAGTGGCTTGGCAACTATCGGGCGATGAAACGACAGAGGATGCGGGCACGATCAGGGAATTGTCGCGTTATCGTCGCTGTTAATCGACGAACCCTGGCAGATGCACGCTCTTTACTGCTGTTAGTACTTGGGACAAGTCTCATGCTCCTTAATCAACCAGCCAGCCGACATACTCGCAGCGTTTTCCGCGCTCTTGACGAGAATCGAGCCGCCACCAGCTGGACGAGAGGCTGCCTTTTAATCAATGCCGGACCTCCGGCTCTCCGCTTGAATTATTCAACCCAGACCTGGTCGTTCGAGGGTCACGGAATATTCTCAAGTTCGTGTAGACGCCTCTCCAGAGGCCAACGATCCGGCCTTTCTTTCTTCCGTCGTTTTTAAAAGTCGTCTCGGTTCCTTTTTGCGCCTTCTTTCGCCGTTCGATTCCGCAACGGTGACGGATCGATTGTTTTATTCCTTTCGGAGGTTTCGAAAGTCCGTTACTCGGTGAAAATCGACCAGCGAGGAATTTTCCTCGTAACTTTGTAATTCCTCGTCCCGTTGTGTGATTCGTAGCGACAGTTTTTTATTATTTTAAACGCGACTGTCGGGAAAATCGCACTGCCTGCAAAAATTTTGCAAACACATCTTATCGCGGCACAACTGTGACAAAACTCTCATCTGGGTTCCTCAACGATCTCGCTGTCTGTAAGCGTCCCGATACTTGCGAACGAAGGCTATAATAGCGCGAAATCACAACTTGGCGAATATTATCGGTCAAAGAGACTGCCGTTTGCAATTCCCTTCAAATATTTATTTACAAAATACTCGAAAACGCGTGGTGTTTGTGTTGAAACGAAACAGCCGGGACGCGATCGATGCGTTGGAAAACGGGAAACGCGGTCGAACACGCGCTCGAACGTTGTTTTTCTTTCCAGTCTTTCTAGATTTTCACCTCGGGACATCGGGCGCGGCGCGGGCTCTTTTTTCAAACAGCGCCAAGTGAAAGAATGCGGTTGTTCGAACCATTAGCTGGATTTGAAAAGCAAACGGGCGGCTACGTTTGCTCTCGCGGGGTTGGGCAGACGCAACGGGGACGCGACGGGGTGGATGGCAACCTCCGCCAAGTCAAGGGAAATGTTGGGGAAAATGTTTGAAATATTCGAGGAATTCTCTGCCGTAGGAACTGCCGGGCTGTAAAAGAGTTAAATAACTCGAAGGAAATCAAAGCGTCACCTGGCATTTTAATTGTTTCGTGTCATTAAGAAGGCTGCGATACTTTCTTCTTCCCAACATTGCTTGGTCTTTGAGAGTTTATTGCTAATGGAATTGTACAATTGTCATTCGCGCGTATTTGAATATCTGCCGCTCTTATACGAAGATAGTCAAATGAAATCTTTTGAGATCTGACAAGAATCCGAATCAGACTTTTAGAAACATTCTCATCGTCCGTGAAACCATCGAGTCCTTCAGAAACCATTAATTAATTGACTCCAGGAATTAAGATGCATAAAAATAAAGTGGCGTTACCGACGTTATTCTACCTTGGAATCTATCTTTTACTCATCTTATGGAACATTATGAAAGTAAATTATTTGTTTTTTGAGAATTACACTTATTTATTTATGCGGTAGAAAACAGACACGAGATATAAATGGTTGTCCTAATAATTCTACGTTCTCGTAATTGTTACAGTGCTTACGAACAGGGGCTGTACACGTATTCAAACAGTTCCTAAATCAGAGTCGAGTTTTCAAGGTGTAATAACCGATTCCATCCAAAGGCAACGATCTTACACGGAGATTGTGTATCGAGATAAGCCGGTTCATTATTTTTCGCGTTAGGCTAACACCGCGTGTCGACCACCGGCCGTCTCGTTAAGCTATGATAAGCGATCGACTATTCCTGGGTCCCCGGGGCTGAAACGACAAGAAATTTAATCAGCGACATATCGGCTAGGAAAATACGTTTACGGAGGCTTAAAGCCTTAAGCGCGTCAGTGAATTATTGGCCAGGGAAATCGAGCGTGGCAGGGTGCAAATCGAGAATAACCATCTCTATGTAAATCCGGATATAATTCCTGCCGTGATTCATAAGATATATGTCGTTGACGTTCCGACTTCACTATCGTGCCGCTGAATTTCATGACTCCGCGTGAATTTCATGAAAAATAATTAGACCGCCCATCGACTCCGCTTTTACGCGAAACGATCGCACGGAAATAAAGGGGCGCGCAGTTTTTTCTCCCTCTCTAATCAGCTTACCTGATACAAGTAATCTTCAGCAATGAATCAAACGAAGACCACAGGGGGTCCTATACAATACACGACGAGTAGACAACGGACGTTTGTCCAATTTTATATTTTTACGAAGATAGTTACTATGCTAATAGATGTACGACTATTTGCCATATTACGACGAATCGGTACGAGAGAGAGACTTAAAAATCTCTCAAATTGCTCAGCTAATTACGCATTGCGAAAATGGTACTTTCAATTAATCCGGTTACAAAATTCTCACGAAGGTTGCTCTCATTGCGCTTCTGTTCTGACGTAATGTTTTATAAAAATCATCAGATAGATCGGTGCAACTTGAGTAGGAAAAAAGAAATAAAAAAATAAAAAATGTAAAGAAACAATGATGCTTCCATTTTCCCGGCGACGGCGTTAAGTCGAATTCGTTTTGTCCTCCGGTGCAAATGTTTGCGAAGATGTGGCGGGCGAGTGGAGGGGTAGATCC
>KQ435753.1:848311-860359 GCA_001276565.1 Melipona quadrifasciata | reverse complement strand
TTGTCCAAAGTTTCAGGCAGTTATTCACATTCGACAACAATTAACTCGCAACGGGATCGTATTCAAATGATGTTTGATCAGAAACCATTGCTCATGTACGATTTAACGAGGAGTAATGGTTGTACGTAGCGCACCAGGTAGTGGCCATTGTTGCGCCTTCTTTTGAAAGAAACGGAGTAGTAGCGCAGCAAGTCGAGAAAATCTCGCGTAACGTCGCTGGTTTTATTTTCTTCCTGTCTTCCGATATCTCTTTGTAAAGCAGCTTCATTAAATTTATTATGGCGCAACATCACTCGCAAATATGTCCTAATTTTCCGGCGTAGGGAAGGATAGAGCTCCGACCAGCCAGGATTGCGGTGTCTCATTACTGCCGAGAATTTATAAAATCTACTATATCGGTTATAATGAGAAAACGTGTTTGCGCATCGAGGAAACGTGTTCTAATTACACAAACGCCAGTGTGTACAGTATGTATCGTATCTTTGAAAGAGGCTGGCATGCGCGCCACTTAGAAAATATATTATTAAATTTATCTCGCCCCTTTCACCGAAACAAATTGGTTCCCATTCCCAGTCGACCATCTTTCTCTCTTCTCCGACCATCTGCATAATGAAACCAGCCAGGTTTGCACGAATCGTGCGTGCCATATTAATCACATCAGTGGCCACGAATATGAAAAAACGTTTTATTTTGCCGGGATATTTTGTTTAATACATGTATATTGTATCGGAAAGAAGGTGGTTACAAAGGTTGATTTAAATTGACACGATTAAGAGCGCGAGAAAGAGGTTAGTCTACCGAGTTGAAATACGATTACGCGATGCAATGAAACTTCCACGGATGCGTTATTGGATTGCTGAGAACGTTAGCGGGGCCGCGATGAAATGCAAACTGACTTTCTTAATATTACGCTACTAGAGAACTACTAGAGTGATCGGGTATAGTTTACAATTTTTCGCGAGGATCTTGCACGTCCTCTCCTTTTAACTTCAATAAATAAAAATACGTTTTAATATCCCGAGAAAATGGAAAAAATTAAAATGTAAAATTACACATTGTACATCGCCGCGCACAAATGTTGATGAAACTTAAATGATTTTTCGTCGAACATACAAACAAAAGGTTGCTTCTATTCTTTACAGTATCACGAAGTATGGTAACACGTTATATATTTTTATAAATTTTACGTTCCTTGCCTTTTTCATTTTCCTCTCGCAACGTACTTTAATCGCATTACTATACTTCGTAATCGTATTATTTAGCACGGCGACAGTGCCTGCCACTGTCTTAATTAATTCTTTCGCTTTACTTTCAAAGTTAAAAATTTTTCTCACGGAACAGAGGAGAAAGATAGAATTACGTCAAAAATTACGACGGAAAATGTCGAAGAGTCATCGCCTGGAAAATATTCTGGCTGTCGTTTTTCCTTTTTTTCTTTTTTTTTTCGAACTGTGCCGATCAGCGTAAGAAGTCGTTTCCACGCGACTGGCATATTTCAATTCGCGAAATGGCGAAAGCGCGATACGTCGTGCTTTTCACGCAGTGTCCAGCGTCTCGGCGGTGAAAGCGCGGCTTTGTCGCGGCGTCGATCGCGATAGGAAGTGCTCATTGAAGAGCACAGAGCCAAAAGCGAGCGAGCGCGACAATAAGGGCGCCTTTCACGCGGTCCACTTTGCCGGACGCCACTTGTCGGTTCACGGCCTTCCTGCCTTCTTTTATACGGACCACTTCTCCGCCACCGAGCGGCGCGGCGTCGCCCCCTAGCTCAATGCCGGCGGTTCGCTCGTAAAACCTGTACGTCGAACAAATAGCGTTGATTTTATTGCTACACATCCGGGGGAAGACGCGTGCGAGCGTTCTCTCTCTCCTCGTCCGAGCATCGAGATTTTCCGTTTGAACGTTTCTTCTCCTCGAAAGTTTCCTGCGGTTGAGCTCGCGTCATTTGAAAGTTCAAAGTAAGTCTTCCAAGGTCGAATCTGCTCCGAAAAATCGTAGAAATGTAAAAAATTGATAATTTTTATAAAGTTCTCTTATAGAGTTCAACGATGTTCCGAGTGTACGTGCAGCGTGCGTGGAGAAACTGACGGAATATTTTCGATCAATACGAATCGATCGATCTCGCTTCCCATTTTCTCCGTTTTGTTACCTCACCAGCTTTGAAGCGTTTACAGAAAAATTCAAAGCCCCAGCGGGTCTTTCTGTTTTATAATTGTATCAGCGAAAATGTGAATTTTTATAAGAGTTCCCAGTACAACGGGAGAACGAACAATTAGCTCGGTTCCCTGAAACAATTTGTGCAAACAGAAGAAAACGCTCGTTTCTTTTCTCTCGTCGAGGTGTTCGGTCCGTTGGCGACAATTAAAAATGACAAAACGACCAGCGCGAGCATCGGAAACGGCTAATTAACATGTTAATTGCGACTGGGAGCGCGCCGGGTTTAAATCGGTTTGTAAGGGAACGCGTGACTAAAGAAAGATGCGGGATGAGACCGGGAGTTCCGTGCGGCAGGTGATAAATAGCGAGAAACACGATAAGGCGCAGCGAAAACAAGGGGGAAGGAAGCTTTGCAATTAAAATTCAGTAACTCGCTTACCGAAGTACGCGTCTCTCGATTGTAGCGGCGCCCATTTAATACGATAAAGCCAGGGCCGCTTTACACCGAGTACAAATCACCTCGCAATCAGAGCTTTCAATTGCTTCTACGCTGAACGATGAAGTGTTACGGTTACGAGGGCTACGAGGCGCTAGATTCAAATTAATAGTGTGTTTTGCGGCCCTCGTTAACGATCCCTCGTCCCGTTCGATCGTTAGTCATCTTTTTTAATTTAAAACGTTTACTTACAGAATATTCTGTCATTTTATTGTTTGTAGTTTGAGATTTAACATTGGTTTACAGCGTGCAACAGTGTCATATATAATAAAAATCATTAAATTTGAAACTATATTACTACATAAATGGCACGGTAGATAGATTATTAACAAGGGCCACGTAATACATGATTCATCATAATGGCCTAAGTAGGCCATTGGAACAATGTAATTTCGTTTAATTTTAAATTAACAATTGTATCATTGTGTTCGTGTCGTTACTTAAGCATCTAGATTCTCTATTAGATCGAAAGGAAATTAATTTTTGTTATTTAATTTATTCTGAAATTTGAACTACGAACTTCATGATACAGGCTAATTTTGTTGAAAGCAAAATTTCTGCACGTAGAAACTCTTCTCTTTGCAGACAAGTATGAGAAAAATCATGGAAGAAATCACACGTTGTCCCATAACGTGAGTTCGTCTCGGTTGAAAAAAATCAGGTTTGTTCCGTTCGTTTATATCAATTTTCGGAGGATGAGCGTAAGGATGAGGATCACCCAATTGATCCAAGTTACCAACTTTTATCGCGAGATAATCTTTCTTCCGAGACCACCCGGTTTTATTATCATTCACAACACTATTGTCCCGCTGTCTGCTTATCTCTCGGCAGACAAGCAGGCTTCCATTGCTCCGAAAACAATGCCATTATCGCCGGTTGCATGTAAATTTTTCTTGTATACACGAGACATTACACGCGGTGGCTGGTCGCTTCAGCGTTTCTGAAACAAACGTCCCTCCGGAGGAAAATTCTCGGGGAATATTTCTCAAAGTTCCGCGAGGACACAACAGATAGAAACAATTATCAGTGTTATTTACTTTTATCGCCCGTTTATATCGCTCGGATGAAATATGGCAAGTTGGAGACACACCGGCGCACCGGGCGAAGTGTACGATATAATGATATTTTTCAAATAAATAAATTGATACCTGGGAGGGTGGCTGTTGTCCCGTTGGACAAAGATAAATCGTTCGTTTAATTGGATTCCCGTAACAATGCAGAGATGCAAGGAAGTGTAAGCGGTGAAATATTTAGCGTGAGCTGCACGACTAATTAACGAAACGGGATTACGGTATAATAAACTGTGCCGGAGCAATTGTTTGAATTTAATGTACCAATCGTTGCATTTTCTTTCAAACTGTTGTAATGCACGTCCGTCATCGCGCTAACGATCGTTTCTTCATCGACGCGAATAATGTCTTTCAAACATTAATCAACGAGGAAGCTGAAATATCGCTGCGGGATCGGTCCTCCTCCTCTCGCGTGATCCTTTATTCGCTGTACAACGCGCTGGAGCCCATTTTTTTTAATTTCTTGATCTCGATGTCAGCTGGTGATTAAGACAGTGATTAGTGGACTGCGGATTTTTATGCATTCGTGAGAAATTTAAAAGCATAAAATTGCACGGAGCGAGTGCAACGTAAAATATCCATAACTGTGGCTTTAATATTTAATACAGAAAGAAATTTTCTATTAGGATTCTGCTTTTTCTAATTAATCAATTTTGCACGAAGAGATGAGAATCCTTACTTTATCAAGGCTAATTATTTTTTTTCTCAAATTTCTACTGTATTCGACGAACTCTTCCACCATGTTTATCGAATATTCACAACGACGCAGAAAGCTATAGGCGAGAATGTTTGTCATTTTCAGCAACTTTATTCCCGCAAGCGAAATGCGACCATAGAGCAATGTTTGCGGTTAGTTTCGGGGATACGAATCGAATTATATCTCGCTATCGAGCTCCTCGTCTAAAAGTGTGGCAAGGCAAACAAAACGAGCCGGCCAGGCGAGGAGAGAGAAAAGAGAGAGAGAGAGAAGCGCGGGAAAAGTGACACTCGGTGCAAAACATTTTCAGACGCAAAGTCCCGCTCGTTAGCGACGCGCGAATTTTATTTGCATCCAATTAAAACGCAACTTTGCTAAATACTTCCAATACTTTTGCGATCGTCACCCGCTCGATAAACTTGGAAATGTGTTTTGCGGTCGTGGGACTGAACTTTAAGCGCGCGTTTATTCACCGAAAAACGAAAAAAAAAAAAACAATCGAATAAATACCGAAGCAATGAGATTTCAAATCTAGAAGCTTTCTTCGAAACTCGGTTTCATTTAAGATCAATCTCATTTCACTCGTAATTTCTTTCAATTTATATCATATCTTTCAACATTGGAACCGCGAAAGAAAATTCCAAATATTCGCTCGATACTCTTCGTCTCTCAAGTCGTAACTTTGCGAGACACGTAATTTTGAGAAGTTGAAAGCAAAAGAGAAGTGACACGCAAAAATGCGAAACTCGAAACAATTATTTCAACTGCGACAGGAGAACGAAAGAAAAGAGCTTCGATTTCGTTTCAACGAGTCGTTCGATGATTTTCCAGGCACGCATCGTTGGAGGCAACCGCGAAACGTTGCCGGCCGAAGCTGTGGACAAGCGCGCGGAGGGCGTTGATCATCGGCAGCTCCTTTGAACGCTGAACGCAGCTTTAATAACCAGTCAACCACGCGAAGTATTTCATTAGAGAGGCCGGAGATCCTGGCCGGCACCGGAGGGGACAGGGACGAAGAAAGATCGGTCGGTGCGTGCTGGCGCGTCGCGTGATACGAATTCACAGAGTTTGGCGGAACCCGAAAGCTTCCCTTTGACGCTCGTCCCTGCTCCGGCGAGAAGGGAAGTACGACGTAGCGCGACTCCGCGCTGTTACCACCACCACCACCACAGGCTACGGAAAGTTTAATAAGTGTCCATTGGTCGCGCGCGTGAAGCGCCTGTAATGCGTTCCGGTGTCACCGTGCCGCCGTCCGACTGAGACTCTCCGTGATTCGATTTCAAGACCGTTTCACGACAGGGCGGAGAGCGAGAGAGATGTGCGTCTCCTCCGAAGACAAAGGCTTCGCCTTGATCCGGCGGTGCATCAGTCGAGAAGCTAAGTCTCGTTCGCCACGAACAGTTCAGGTATCGAACATTCGCCAGTGACGACTGCGCAACGACGAAGATGTAGCCAGGCCGTCGGAGCTGCTGCGGAGTTTCGTAGACTTTGATGTATTCCAAGTGTTTGGACTCGATTCGAGTAGGTGTAGATTCTGGGACGCGAAAATGACAATAACGTCGGTACGCGAGAAAGGGAGAGAGAGAGAGAAAGATAGATAGATAGAACGCGTCGATGGAGTTGGGATGAGTCGGGACTCGAGAGACTAAACGATCGCGCAGAATTCCGTCGTGAAAAGCGTCGTCCAGATATTTCGAGGAAAATCGAACGAGCGCCGGTCGCTCAGATGCGGCTCGACGTCGGTGTGACAGTGACTTTTACCGAAATCTTGAGCGCGCCGCGGGTCGTAATGTTGGAGAGATCGGTTGGAGGATCCGTCGCGAGGGGCTGCTCGAAACAGTCTCGCGTATCCCGTCCCTTTCGTTCTTCGCCCCCTCGAAGTGGAATTTATTTCCAATCCGAGTTTCGAGCCCGCGCGAACGCGACCGGGCTACCGGGAACACGCGGCTCGATTCGACGAAATAAAACGTGACTGGGGATCAGCAGCCGGGGATCAGACTTACCATTCGCGGGAATAGATCCTGGAAGCGTTTCGGTCTTTCGGGAATGGTGAAATTCTGACGGCGAAAATGGAAATGCGGCGCACGACGATGGAATAGCTCGACCGAATTCAGCCAGAGGCCGAAGCAAAGACCGAACGATAACCTCTGTCCACGGTTGAGGTAGTAGCTGCCTGCTACGAGCTGCAACTGCATTTCGTCTAATTCGGCGGTGCCGTTAAAAGGCTTTCAGCGGAAAGACGACACACGCACCCGGTCGCGCGAAGCCGGTCGCTGCGCAAAGTGGAAAGTGCCGGAGCTGGAGAGACTATGATACCAGTTTGATAACGTGGGTCAGAGACTCGGTGCACGGTCGCGAGTCGCTACGTCCGTGTCTGGCCCGGCCAGCCGTGTTCACTCCCTCCCACCCCCCGCCCCACTTCGCGGCGAGAGGTTTGGTTGGACGAGAATCGGAGAGGACTCGAAACAGGCAGCGAACGATCCAGGCAGAGAGCAAAAGAGAGAGAGAGAGAGAGAGAGGGAGGGAGGGAGAGTACAGAGATTATTATAGTAGAAGTCTGTTCGTGTGTGCTGCAGAGGCAAAAGAAGAAGAGGGTCGACCGGGAAAGTACAAGGGACAAAGAGGAGAATTCGCTGCAGAAGGGGAATTCGTAGGTGGAAGAAGAGAAGAAGAGAACAACGGACTGCAACGTGAACGTGGAAGTTGAAGAAGAGCAGGGGGAGGGGGAGGAGGCGGAGGAGGACGAGGAGGAGGAGGAGGAAGAGGTGGAAGAGGTGGAGGAAGAGGTGGAGGAAGAGGTGAGAGGACAAGCAGGGAAGTTTCCGTCTGTCCGAGGTGGATGGGGGTGAAAATGTTCGGAGTGTTGCTGGCATGTGTCTGGCTGGTTGCCGGCTCCCCGTTACATCCCTGGCCGCTAATACCGGACAAAGGTATGTGCTCGATCTACTAGTAATTTCTTACAGCTTCTTCTCTTTTCCACCCCCCTTTTTTTCTTTTTCTTTTTTTTTTTTCTTTTTTTTTCTTTCATCGAGAAAGAAACCCGATGATCATGAACTCGATCTTCGTATTTTCGCGAGAGCGAAGAGACTATCAGAGAAACGTTCACGAGCAACTTTTATTCTTTGCGACGCGGTAAAAGAACACTCGTGTTTTGTCAATACGAATAACATCCCTGCTTGTTTATTACACGAGTAGCTTGCGATGTAAAATGGCGCGACAGCTGCGACATTTTTTCGTCAGATCGTCACGTTCGTGTGTATCGCGCAGTTAAAAATCATCGGGTGTAACGTCGCAACGACAATCGCTCGTCTGCATCGAGCCTTGCTCGTAGAGAGAAGAAAGTTTCCCGTCGTTCCTCGCGTGTCGCTGTTTATCGTTCTGTGTATGTCTGTCCCCTTTATTACATCTTGAACATACGCTCCCTTTTGTGATGCGGGTAATAGTGGAAGCTCGACAGTTTGTTGCAACTTTCTCATTTTTTTCTTCTCCCCTTCCCCCGCCCCCCTCCCTCCTCTTCAACCCGGTGCACCGGTCCTTTTTCCATCGAAATTACAGGAGCGCCAACAGGGAGGGAGCTCTCTCACTCTTTCACTCTCCTTCATCCTCTTGCCACCGCGTAACGCTGTTGGCAGACTGTAGTTTTACGGCTGACGCGAACACCGTAATTTAAAATACTCCGCGATAAAAGAGACGAACGATAACGGCTTAACAACGAGAGCAAAAAGTTATTCCATCTCGCAACGTTGATAATCCGATGTAGAAAAGTTGCCCGACGTTTCACTGGAAGTTCTTAACGCCGTGCTAAACGTTCTCGGGTTCACCGTCGACTAACGCTGATAGAGAACATACTCTCTCTCTCTCTCTCTGTTGAACCACTCTCTGTTGAAAAAGGAAGAAAAAGGGAAAAAAGGAAAGAAAGGAAACAGAAAAAAACTGTTCACCTTCTTTGTGCTTTTCTTTGAGTTAATTCAAACTTTCAATTTCGTCAACTTTCTTCATTAAAAATACGTTCGTTGGATTACAAAAATTGTACGTTTAAGTAGGAAAGTTTAACTCTTTTTCGATGTGTATTCAGCGACTTGTAAGTACAACTGCGCTTGTCCTTTCTCGGACACGTCCGTTTAACGCGTGCTTAAACATCCTCGTTGCTCTTCTTTCGTATTTATTCGCTGAAAGGGACATCGCTCGCGTCAATTATGAAAATTAATACAAATATTCCTCCCTCGAAAAGAGTTCCAAGTAGAACGATTCTGGTTTAGTCGGACGGTTCTGCTCTCAACAGAAACAAAAACTGTTTAGCCAGTTTTCCTCGCGTCTGTCCGTTCATGCGAATAACATTGCCCCTAACAATTGCAGAATTAACGCGAATGATCTTTCCTTCGATATTCCTTCCAGTGGAAACCACTGGTTCTTGTCAAACGGTTCGTATCCAACGTAGATCCACGTCAAAATTCACATTGGAGAAATGGTATTCTTGTTCTTAGACGATGAAGGTACAAATCGATCTCTTCTCTTCGGAGTGTAGTAAAATTTCGCGAATGTCGACTCGAGCGATTCACCGCGAATTGTAAAGGCGGCAACACGCACCATTAATACGCGTTGCGTTACCGATCCGTACGAGAGAGATGATAAAACGGTTCCATCCTGGTCGGAAAGCATGCCGCGGCACAAAAGGAAAGTAGCCCGGGTTTTTTCCCCCCGGAGTTCTTTGTATCGGTATCGTCGTTTCCCCTCTTTTGTGCGGTCGACTTTCTTTTCTTGGAGCTTCGCGGATGGAAATGAAGACACGAACCGACGGTAAATCGAGCGACGCGCACACCGGAAAGGCACGCTCGATTTCGCAAACGCGCGGCTCCCGCTATTACGTGGCTTTGCTCGCGTAATCGCGCCTCCATTTCGAGAATTAGTCCATCAGGATTCAACGTCGCGTGAGATCAACCGATTCGTGTCAACACCGCTACCGTTTCTTTCCTCTTCGCCGTTAAAAGGGGGAGAAGAAGGAGGAGGGAAACGGTGGGAAAAAAAAAAGAAGAAGAAGAAGAAGAGGAGAAGCGAGGGAATGTTTCCACTTTGGTCGAAACGAGCCGAATCCCATCCATTATCCGCGAGAATGCCGCGCACGAACGTTTCGAACAGTAATTGGCGTGACGTCCCTCGAGTGTTCGACCCATGGTTCGAACGCTGATAGACGCAACTGGTCTCGCGGAGAGAATTCCGATTGAAGTTTTTCCATCTTGATGAAATTAATTCGTTAAAACCACGCGAAAGTTGCTCCTTGTCTCTCTTTTCCTTTCTTTCTTTTTTTTAATCCAAAGATTCATCGAGACTCTCGGTATCGATTAACCCGGAGCTGGCGGCGTTAAACTTGGTCTCTTCGCCCTTCTTTGCCCGAGCGATAAACGAAGTAACAAAGTGGAAATTAAGAGGAATTTAAGAATTCGCAAGTTCGAACGGTTAATTTGCCAGGCGAGAGTTTTTTAATCAACGCGAGCGCGTTCGCCGATGTCACGGATTTCATTTCGGCCGCTGTTCCCTCGCCGGGGTTCCATCGCCACGAGGCGACGAGGGATTTCATCGAAGATAGACGACAAGAGAAGCTCTCTCGTCACGTAGCTCTCGATAAGAGCGATCTTCGATCGACTCCTCAAGCGGTTCGCCGGCGAAGCGGTGCCGTTTCGAATCGGTGATCGAAATCGCGTGTGGCGAAGGCAAACGGGCCGGGGGAACGATAAATATTTAACCAAGCTACTAGGGGATGGCCGTGCGCGGTATGCGCTCCGCGTGGGGTCGAAAGAAAAATTTAATATCGGCGCGGCGTCGTTGTTTCACGGTACGTGCGGGCACGGTCGCATCGCGCGAAAAATGCCGGCGCAATTAGGCCAGTAAACGGAACAATTTCATTACTCCTAGCGAGCAACGCGTCCCTTGCCCCTCTCCCCGCGGGTGATACGTCGCTTCTAATTTCGACAAGTCCGTCTCAAAAGGGTAACTCATGTGGCTATGGGGCGTAGAAGACAAAGGCTTGAAATTGAGCCTCGCTTCGCTACTTCGTCTATCGGATCCCGATTCTTCTCGAATTATGCATTTTTCAACGTTGCAACGGTCGGCTCGACTCTTTGAGCGCTTGCTAAAATTACCAAGACCAGTCTATAAAAAGTCCACCGATTCAAAGAAGCGATTCATACAAGCGGCAAATTTACAATATATTTCTCTTCAGACTTGTTTCTTACGATGCGTTTACGTGACATGTCGTGCAAACGAATTATTTTGTACGCGAGATACCGAAAAAGTATCCGTAACTTTTCTAAATTTACAATGGTGTATTTTTACTAATTCGGACCTTTCACATGATTATTTTAGTTGTAGCGGCCTAGGATTTCTCAGCTACGAGATTCGAACATTGACTAGCACAAGCCGCAAGTGGCTGAACGCCTAGCGTCGAGGTCCCAGCGATCTTCGATGGTTAAGCAAAGCAGCGGGCGGAACACCGCTAGGATGGATGGATGACCGTCCAGCCTAGCGGGTAGTTACAACAACAAGAGTCTGGTGTAATAAGGAGTCGCTGCCATCAGCAGCAGGCCCCACTGGGATGAGTCTAGGCAGTGACTCCGAGACGAAACGCATCAACCAACTTTCTTCTCCCACTCCACTACCTCAAATTTCATTCGTTCTTCCATCGTGCATATCTTCAAACCCCCTTCATTGTCATCGATGGTTTCCTAGTTTTGTCTGTATGACGTACAGATTAAAGTTAATTCTCAAAGAGTCAAATTTATCGTTCAAAATTACGATGTCCTTCCCCCCTCCCCTCCCGTTGTTACCGATGATTCCATAATTTTTCGTTTGTTTATTTCGAAACTGTCAAAAAGCAGTCTAAGAACATGGGAATCGAATGATAATGGAATCTCCTGTGCACCCTTGGCGAACAAAGAAACAGAAAATAGTACGTAGTAGGTTTTGAGCCCTTTGTATTCATCTTTGACTGTTTAATATTCGGATAATGGAAAGCACAAGCTTGTTTGAGCTACATTATGGAATGGAAAATAATCAGGCCATAGTCGTTTGAATGGTTGAAAAGGCGAAGATGGTGGCATTAGGCAGACCGCCTCTTCCACTCTCTCTCTCTCTCTCTCTCTTGAATAAAAAGGAAAAAGGAAAACGAATAGCACGCTGAACGCATGGAACAAACAGTTTCTCGAGTGTGAAATAAAAAAAATGGAAACGAGGCGAATGTCTCTTTCGATCAAAACCTTTGTTAGCATCCCCTTAAATTCCCGCCGTTCATTTTCGTCAAATTCGCGAAAAGTCACGAGCCGTGTGTCGTATCGCGTTCCCCGCGCTTCGTACCTTTTCTTTTTACCTACCGTTTGTCACTATACGCCGCATCTATGGAGCGATCCTGTTCCCCGGCGAATTAAGCGAAATCACGCGAAATTTCGCGATCGAAAGCGGAACGCGTCACGCCACGCGACAGAGTGATGGTGACTTTTATTTTGCCGAACGAGTGAAATCGGAGGCGTTGATTTCGAGAGGAGAGTTTCATCCTCCGCTCGAATCGACAGGAGACAAACACGTCGGCTCGTAAATTTGATCGCGACGTTTAACGCGATTTTGCGTTTCGTCGTTTGCCG
>KQ435753.1:819017-830232 GCA_001276565.1 Melipona quadrifasciata | reverse complement strand
AAAATTTATTTTATCGTTATCAAATATTCGAATATCCAAACATTTGAATAAGCGTGACATTCATTTCGAATTGTAAAATCTTATGACACCGTTATTCACGCCTCTAACGCCCAACAGAACATCATTAAACAATTCATTAATAACTTTCCATATTTTCTCTACGAAACGTTACTTCTGTTTTCGATATATTTTCGCAAGAACGTGTTCTATCGAGACCATCCGGTGAATCAATCTGGATGAACTCGATTCCAGGAAAGTTGACGCACCGTAGATAAAAATTGAAGGAATAAACGGAACGATGCTCGCGATCGAATTCTACGAATCTCGCTTGGATAATACTTTTCAAAGAAACGATTTACTCCGGGTCCCGGATCCGGGCTATTTCCTTTACAAATAAATGATCAGTCTATACCATGTAGCTTGTTTCAACTCTGTGTCGGTTCGAACCTCCGTTAAATATTAGTTTCAGCCGATGGTTCGCGCGCGTCGAGTGCTCGTTCCAGTCTGCTCGTTCCAGTCTGCTCGTTCCAGCGGCAAGAAAAAAGGGGGAGGGGGCGGGCGGGAGAGAACAAGCTCGAACGCCTTTTATCCATTTAGCACGGTGTTAATCCAAAATCCATGAAACACGCGATGGTAGATCAAGATTTCATTTCCCTTCGACTTCCCTTTTAGCCGTCGTTGCCCGTTTGTCCGCTTTCCACCTGTCAGCACGATCGAGAGACGTGTTTGGTGTGACGCGATTCTATCTCCAGATAACGAGTAAATCCACCGGAGGACGCGAGACGATTGAGTTGAAAAAGATCTGGCCCGCTGGAATCCATACGAGAACTGACGCCAAATCGATCGAATTTATAATATTTATAGATTTTCGAGAATACGTTTTCAAAGTTCAAAAGTACTTAATAATTTCGGAATTTTTCTGATTTATTTGGTTAATTCAGTTTTTCGCTTTAATTTCACGTTTTATCGAATTTTGACAATTTGGTGATTGATTGCAATTTCTTTCACAATTTACGTGGAATTTGTTTAAGTTAGTTGCGTTATAACGATTACACTGAACATTTCTTCAATTCTGAACTTTTCAGAAACAAGCGCAAGTAATTTACTCAGCATCGCGTGCGTAACTTTCGGATTCAGAGTCAAAAACATATATCATTTTTACGCATTTCTACAATTTCTGCGATCTTTACTCTGTTGATCTCCGAACTTTGAAAAACAGGCCCGAGCGACTTGCTTGGTTACCCAACAACTCGCAAGTACGCGAAAAGGCAAAATAAACGGCGTAGATTTACCAAGCAGCTATAATTTCCATCTTCGCATGAAATCAAACTCTGAGAAAATTCGGAGCCGCGTTGACAACTGCGGCGGAAAAGTTGGAAAACTCGACTGGTGGCCGCTGCTGTGGCGCCGCGGTTGTGGATATATCGTCGCCACGTTCAAGTTTCGATTGCAGTTGGCTTTAGCACAGACAGAGAGAGAGAGGGAGAGAGAGCAACTCGCGGTGAATTCTGCCCGTCCTTCGCAGAAAATTGCACGCGAAATTCGTCTTAGTTTCCATACACAAATTTCCTCGCCTATTTGTCACGGGGGTGTGCAGCGAGGGCTACTTATTTGTACACGTCCCGTGACCATACGCTCGCTACGATAGAACGCAACTGCGCTCCCAATCTACCAATCTACAGAGAGGAATGATCGATTCACCTACGGGGGTCAGCTTGCTTCGACGAGACATTAGTCCTCGCGCTGCGTTTCCAACTCACCCTCCGACGCACACACACACACACGCACGCGCGCACATACACACGTGCACGCGCATACAGCAGATACGCTTTCACGGATACACACGAATATTCTGTGAAACTTGATGTTGCGACTATTCTGTTACGTGGAGGACGTTGGCAAACGTCTCTGCAGAACGTTTCGGCTGTTTGGCGAAATCGACTGGTGGCTGGATTCGATATTACTCCGTCAGAAAAGTAATTTACGGCGTCGTTCGGATTTCATCTACACGGTTCTTCGAAATCGAACGATTCATAAAGCGAGATAAAAGCCGCTCGCCGACTATTTCTCTGCGTGTACACTCTCGTTCGCGAGTGGATAGAGAGAGAGAGAGAGAGAGAGAGAGAGAGAGAGAGAGAGCGAGAAAGGGAGCGAAATTATTCTCGGAAATGTTCCACTTAGAAATTATTATCCGAGTTGATTTTCGATGTCATCCGATTGAAGAGATTGTTGAATCTAAAGACACACAAGCAAAGAATTCGGTATCACAATAAAGATCTCATTTTTACACGCGATATTTCCAATTAATTTTGGAAGTTGTGCCATCAACGCGCTGATCGTTAATAACTGATGTTAGCCTGTGGAAGGAAATCCAAGAGATTCATTTGACAGTTTTTTTTATCGTTCCTCTGTAGCTTGTGTGACTTTCTACAAATTTCGTAACATTGTGATAAACGTAGTCGTTTTAACAGGTTGATCGTTAATTTAAACTATTTGTCACGTTTCGCGTGAAACTGGAAAGTATTCCAATAGTGGTACGAACGGGAGTGTACGTCCAGTTCTTTTTTTTTTTCCCCTCTCTTGCCACGACACACAGAAAGGGGTCAACAGGGTTGTCAGTCCTCCGTTTTATCAAATCTCCCTGGCCCCCTCGCCTGCTCCTTTTAGCGAGTTTCGCTGCTTCAGGACGCTGGCAGACGGGGCCAACTCCCGGTAGCGATGTAATTGGGTTTGAAGAGAAAGAGGATGGAACTTTGAGACAGTTTCGGCTTGTAAGACAAAGAGGCAAGTTTAAAGCTTCTGCTGAAAGCAGTTTACACGCCGGCCGACCTGTTAAATAGCCTGGTCGCCCCGTTCCTTCCCAAGATTTCGCCTTCCCCCTTTGAGCGATAACATCGCCATTAAATTTCTAACACTCTGCGAAAAGAATCTAATTCCAATGTCGTTCGAGCGCGAGTGGCTTGTTGATTTTGCTGATTGCAAGGCGTTGTCTCCCGCGATATGATCCTTCGCAACGTAATTTTCCATGGTAATTGCCAAGATCTTTCGACGATACAAACCGTCGTTTCTACGAATTTCATTTACTCAGACTGAATGTAATCTGCATTTGATCAGACAAATCCATGCTAGTTGAATCCATTTGTTCGAACAGGGAAACTGTTACTGTACGAGTGAAAAATTATCGACAGTGGAGAGAGACGATCGTTGGTTGTGTAAAATATTTGTCTCTCGACGAGTTCTGTTCGAAGAACTCACCACAGAAAAATGTCACAGAAAGCATTCTGAAACTTTGTCAACGCTGTAATGAGATGCGATTAAAAGTTTGGCACTAAACTGAAAATGCATACGGGACATAATACTTGTAAATTAAATATTGATAGTTGATAATTAGTTGTTCGTATATTTTGCGAAATATACGAAAGCTCGGAGCATCCGTCATATTCAAATTGAATGCAATCATGACCGGACTGTGGATTTTTACGCGTGTGCCAGAAAAATTCAATTTCAAGGCGCAAAATTGTACAGAACTGTGCGTAATAGAATAAAATACATAAAATACATAAAACGCAATAAAATATCCCAAAAATAGTGCTTTCTATATTCCATATAAAATAAAATTCCATCGGGATTCTTCTCTTCCAATCTCATCTTCAAACATGCGAATGTATATTGTATGAAAATTCACAATTCAGTCGTGAGAATCGCGTCTCGTTACGTTATTAATAACTTTCTCGTTCCGTCGCAAACGAAAGCGTCTGCGCGTCGATAAATGATTCACTGTTTAACCGTTTTAAAGCGACAACTCGCGACAGACGCGCTGCCCGTCTCTTAGCATATTTCGTCGAGTTCATTGGAAATTCTCGCCGCAACAGCGACCCGTCTACAGAAGCTGCGACAAGGGCCGACGCGCAGATAACCGGGGCGGACGGTGTCACTCAATGGTGCGCACGATATCCGGCGGAAATGCCGGATAAATCTGTCGGCGGGCGAGTGACCAGAACGATCGCCAGATATCCTCGCGTGCACGCGCCACCGAAAATTTAGCATATCGATTCCACGCTTCGACGCGAAATGCCTATCGAGGTGAACTTTTTTCTTTTCTCTCTTTTTATTTTCGGGAACCGCGGTTCCCGATCGGCCGATCATAATTGCATCGCGCCGATTGACGCTGATTCTGATATTGCGACGCTTCGAAGCCGCTCGAACGTCATTAATGGGATTTCGACGGGGCGGCGCGGGCTCGCGTGCGATTTCGCGACAATAACACGGTTACGGTTACGATAATGGCTGGCGACAACGACGGCGGAAATAGCGACAGCTCTATTTTTGCGTCGGGCTCGTGACGCAATATCGGTCTACTACGCGATACTTGGACAGGATGGACGAGTTGCGAAAGTCGGCGCTCTCTCGTCGAGCCTCCGATTGCCTAACGAAACGAAACGAAACGAAACGAAACGAAACGAAACGAAACGAAACTCGGTCCTTCGCGACACTGTTCGATTGAATTTTAGTTTCCACTTTCGATTCTGCTAACGCCCAGTTTGCCTGAACGAAACCTTATTTCAGCGAACCTTGCGTTTAAACTGCGTGTCAAATTTAAATGCGTTCATCTTGTTAAGTTTATTAAGGAAGCCGATTACGTTTTTTTATTCCTTCCTAATTTTGTCGATTTAAAAACCATGCAATGTATTCTTAACGACATTGCGAATATTTCTCAGCTCGCTTGACGCGAATTTGCAAGATTTGAAAAATAGGAACGTACCTCCTCCAGCCAAAAATCTTTGATGAATACCAATTAAACATTGCTTTATTTCACGCGACATTCCGTTGCGAATACAAGTTGTCGCCGAAATGGCGGCATTTTATAAATTCGCTCGTTTGGTAACTGAGCATTTGGCCACAACAGATTTTGAACGCTATTGTTATCGCGGATATGTTGGAGCGGTTGAAGTACAAATTGCCACGCGAAAGCTGAAAACTTTGAAGTGGTGCTCATTGCGCGTGCAAGGTGCCGACGAGCAGGCAATCGAAGCTGATCCAGCCAGCGTGGAACGAGAACGTAATTCCAAACTCAATTCGAACGAGTTTTGGCGGAAAAAAAAAAAAGAAAAAGAAAGAAAAAAAAAGGAAGCGTGCCGTAAGTTACGAGCCCGACTTGCCGCCACCGATCGAACTCGGTTTGAAGAGCGGGAAAGCATCGGCGGGAATGGAAGTTGGCGCCCAATTGCCCGTCGCAACGGCAAATATTTGAAGATTAAAAGGTCGACGAGCATTTATTGTCGGATCGGCGTAAAGTGATGCGAGTGACCGGCGTCAAATGTTTGCGAGGTTAGATAGTCTAATAACGACTGGCAGTCACTTCGTAAAGGAGGCGTCCGATGAAAACATCCGTCCCCGTCGAGGAATTTCTTTCCTGCTGCGTCGCGCTTCTTTTGCTCTGTTTCTGTGAAATTGGCAAGACTGACTGATTGAGACTTTGGTCATTATTGTTTCGTAACAACGTGCGCGATAAATTACAGCGAGGCGCGCAATTGAACCAATAACGATGGAAAACTGTCGATACTTCAAACTTTACTAGTTAGACTTTATAAGTTCGTGGAGAAAGAGTCGCGCGACAGAGAGTTTATTTCATCTCATTTTCAAGCGTAAAGTCTCTACTTTGACAGTTCCGAGTTCGTTCCTTCCAAAGATGTTTTTACATCGTGCAGCGGATGGGAGAGTGAGCGTGCCTTTATTTTGAAAAATTGTAAACATCGACAACGTCTTCTGAAAATATTGGAAATATTTATTCACGAACTTGGAATTTTCTCTTGCCATTCTGTTGAATTTTCAACATTAGTGTTCGAGGATCAATGAAATGGCAAATTCCTCGAAAATTGTACAAATTTCGAGGAATCGTTGTAAAGGCTAGACTTAACGAAGAAAATGTTTCAATGACTGTTCTCGTGATATTACAGCGTTAAATGTCGACAAGTTTCCATCGTTATTGGTTCAGTTATGTTCCGCGTTCTTTTTTCAATAGTTTGCAAGAGTTTAGTTCTAATCGAAAATTGGCGGAGGTAATGAACGGAGGCAACATTTGTCAAATGGCGTTTCTTTCTTTCTTCCAACGACTTTGCGTTTTATTTCGATTCAAGTCTGGGCGACTGGTAATAATCGAGAGTTGAGCTAGCGCGTACTATGGGAACGCGTATGGTAAACTAACATAATAGTTAACAAGCTGGAACTTGCGGCACATGGGACGGGAAATTATCTGAGCTACGTTCTCTAGTAGTCTAATATCGATTCGCGTTCACGGTTTCCGAAAATTAATAATTGCCACCTATCGACAAGTATGCGGGGAGCAACAGCTGCCGAGGCTAATATTGAATTAGCAGGGAGCCTCGAATAGAACAGAGGCGCAAGAATTTTCGATGGTGCTCCGTTGAGAATATTCGCGGAAGGTCGCCCGTGTTCGATCGATCACCTCGTGCTGGTGGTAACCTCTCTCGCGAGGAGAAAGACGACGTTGTGGAATTTCCCTCTTTCCTTCGTCGACGACGACGACGGCGACGACGACGACGGCGACGACGACGGCGACGACGAAGAATCGCGAGAATTGATCGCCGCGCCTCCGAGAAATAAGTCAGCGGCTTTCGTCTCGGACCGCCCCGCGGTATTATGAAGGCAGAACGATAATATCACCGGCTCACGGTGGTTGCGCGTGCGAGGGGGCTGTTGGAATCGTTACGGGCGTTGCGTGCGGTAAATAGATAAATGTCGACTAAATGTAGAATGAGCCCGCGCGTGGCCAGATATTTCTAAGCAGAATGAGCCTCTACAGACACCTTCAAGTAGAACGAGCCCGCACTGGCTAGACATTCCTAAATGGAACGAGTCCGTAGTAGTCGAACACCTTTAAGTAAAATGAGCTCGCGCGTGATCAGACATCTTGAAGACAGGGCGCGTCGAATCGAGAAAATGTATTACCACGGAAATAATTTGCATTTAGATCCCTCTCTCGACGCTTCAGCCGGGGAGATCCTGCGCTCCACCCGAGCTTTTGCGACTCTTCTGCAAAATTTCGTGCCTGGAATTATGTGCCATTTCCTGGCGATAGAGAGACTATTCCGTGGTTGATTCGGTATTGAGAGGTATTGTTGCTTGTTAAGTTGTTTGTTATTGGATTAAATTCTGCTGTTTTTGGGAATTTTCTGTTTCTGACCAAACCCGCGTTGATTTCAATCGAGTTCTGCGCGACTGATCGTCTCAAATGCACCAATAGCGTGCAATCGATTTAATGACCTTTTTTTCCATATCTTTTCTGCAATTTTCATAAATTCTGAATGGAGAAACATCGAAGTTAAGAGATGCGTTTAATTATCTGAATTAAATCGGAGCTTAAACATCGAGGAGAACTCACAGTTTCTTTTAGCATTTCGAAATTGACGTGTCGCGAGCATACGAATTTTCGAACTCGCAAGAAATACGCTGGGATGACACGTGAATTGTTTCAACGTCCCAAAAACGGTCGGTTGTTTGCGATGGTTGGACAATTCAGCCTCGTTATTCCTCGTTGGTTATTGGCAAACTGTCTAGAAATAACAATTGTAGACCCTTATGGGAGGAAAGTGGGAACTGGTAGACTTGAAATCTCATTACACGGTTACCAATTAGAGATCTCTAACAATTATCGCGGCACATTGAGCAGAGATTTCAAGAGCAAATTCATACAATCTGTTCGAATGGTATTTTTACGAGAAGATGGCAAGGATCACAAATATTTCTGATATTATTATTGAACGTATCAATTATTCGTACGCGAAATAAACTGAGAAAAATGAGATTCGAAATATTTATCCAAAAAGATCTGTCTTTTCTCGAATATTCAACGAGTCAGTCGATAGACGGTGAATTTAATCTGAAACACTTTTCTCGTGCTTTCAGCGATCATTCATGGCTCGTACATCAGACACTATAGCGCCGTTTGGTACGACACGGCGGCTCTAAGGGAACATCGCAGCAGAAGTCGTCGTGACACTTCAGCTTCCGGGCATCCGGGTGACGCGACGCTGAATCTACGTCTTCACGCTCTCGACAGGTTCGTAAAACCACGTACCACTCTTTGCTCCCGACGTATATACGCGCAGAAAAGAAAACGAAATCTGCCGGCGATGGTAACGCGGTCAACAGGAGAATGAGAAATAGGCGGAGAACGGGGGGGGTGCGGATGAGAGAGAAAGAGAGCTTTATCGAGGAAAATTCTAGTTTCTCGCTGCTGTCAAAGGCGGAATAATCTATGGACGAACGGCCGTTTTACCGGCACCTGGAACAGAGGAATATAAATTTTCATTTTGGCTCAACGTCGACGGACAAACATTGGCCGCGACGTATAAATGATCTCGGTCGTTGGATGAACCCGCGCCAACCTCGGATTTTACCAAAAGTCTGGAGAATATTCGAGTTTCTCCAACGATAGGGCGCGAATCATGAAACGTCTCGTTCGCAATAAATTTCAAACGAAATGAATTTCCGTAGGTTCTTTGAGGGATATGAATATGAATATTGTAGTTGAAAGTTTTGATTTTAAATGGATGAAGTTGATTGGAGCTTCGAACGATATTGATATCGCGAAGAAAATATTTGTTTGTTCGAGAAAGTCGTAATTTCTTATCACGCTCGGAATTTTTGAAAGGAAGAATGAATCCGTAAAAAATGAAAAGATACAAGCACCAAATGTATAAATAATACATGCACCGAAGCAAGTATGTTTAAAATTGTTGTAATGCATCGTCGAAAATTACACGATGCTGCAGCAACATTATCGATCCTCGCAATATATGCAAAATGAAACGATTCATTTGGAAAAAACAAAACATTTATTTATCTAGAAGAAGAATTCACTTTTATCCGATTCGTTGAAGGAAATATCTCGAGTTCTAGTGAAAGGACCAGACGCTTTGTCCGAAGTGTTACGTGAACGACATTACGTGGCGAGATATCTCGTCGAAAACGACACACGAACGACGTTGCGTTACAAGATATCTTGTACAAAGCGTATCGCGAACGACATTTCACGGCGAGATATTTCGCCTACAAGTAAAAGATCAACCCTTTATGATCCATTGATTTCGTTGGAGCGCGGAAACGAGATCGACGTTAATTTTGAAAGTAAATTTGAACAAATAAAACAATATACTTCTATAACTAAACGTTCAATACCCGTTAAATAAAAATTTCTGAAAGATATACTAGGCGTAGCAAATTTATTTGGGAAGACTAAACGACGAACCTGTTTAATTCATACACCATGTCCAAAATGTTTGGACAGTGAACCGCATGGGATGAAAATGGGACCATTAACTGCGGGATCACTGAATTTTTACGCCGTCGTGAATTGTCGTTCTGGAAAGATGTCCATATCAGAGCTGAGAAAAGTTTCGCAATTTCCAACGCGTTAGAGCCACGATGATTTTCTACGTGGTCCCGAAGTGACGCTGAGCAAACGTTGGTAGCTTGGCCCGTCACGTTGCACGGAGGTAATTATTTTGTGCACGCGGAGTGCACTTTCTTGCGAGGACGCAACTTTGGGAGCCTAACAGAGCCGAAGAAATCGACTGGCCGCGAGCTGTTTTGTTATATTCCCGGCGTCTGAAGTTGAACGTGCAATTCAACGCGTCAAAATGAATCTCCGCGGACGGATAAATAAAATACACGGCGAACCAGTGAAATATTCAAGTGAAAAGCTTTCGCTGAATTGGATGGAAATATCGAATCTTGAATCAGAGTCATTAAAATCCTTCATTTATATTAATTACGTCGAGTGAAATTACACGATCATTAAACCGAACGAAGTTTCAGTAAAAATGGCCAAAGTTAGTTACACGCATAAATGTATTAACCGATATAGCCAACTTTATTCAATTGGTTAATATAGAATGTAGAATTACCTAATTTTTTAACATAGAATCAACGTAAGAATAGACAGAAGAATTGTTTGCAAAATTCATAAAGTCATTACACTTTCATTGGTGAAATTGCTGAATCGTCTCGCCAACGAGATTTCAGTGGAAATATCCAAACTTGGTCCAACACGTATAAATATGTTATTTTATTCAGCTGTTATATACATTTAATCTTTCGCGAAAGTAGACTCAGAGCGTTATTTGTAGAAAGTTATCATGGATCTCAGAAGGAGAAGAATCGCAGTGGAATGAATATTCAATCACGAAAGTTTATACTTTTATTAGTGAAGTTGCCAGATTATTAAGCGAACACGGTTTCGGTGGAAACATTCGAACTTGGTCAGACGTATAAATATGTAATTTCATTCGACACGATCAATCTTAATACAAGCATTATATTCGCAAATTTGAATTTAAATTATTAATTGGTAAAAAATTAGACGAAACGAAGATTCGAATTATCCCTCGTGTTCCATTGTGCTTTAAATTAGATATACACTCGGCATGATCGCAGCTGCGTATAATAAGGCGTTGCGCGTGTGGAATATGAATGGAACATGGCAAGGGGAAATAAACGGGAATAACGATAAATAATTTGTGAAAAGAGGAATTTAAGTAAATCTCCATAATTGAACGATTAAGTGAATTATAATACTGAAGGTGAAATACTGCGGAAAATCGATTAGGAACGAACTATGATGTAACAGTTGCCGAACAAATCGCACCGTGCAGTAGATGGATGCATGTTTGGCATGTACAGTCTCTCTATATATATGCAACTATCGTCAGCCTTATGTGACATTGGCTCGACACTGTGGCCATATGCCTCGTTGAACATCGTGATACACCGTCATTGTGTTGTCAGTGCCATCGACACGAGCCCTCTAAATCTCCACGTTACAGTCAAGAGACGCGGCAGCTCTGTTTCATTGTCGTCGAACCGTTCTCCGCTCTATGCGCTTCCACTTTGCCCGTCTTTTTCCTCCGTTCCTCTTGATACTCGCTCCTCGTTCTTTTCTCATCCCTTTGAAGTGAAAAACTTTCCACAAATTGAAGAAAACGATAAACGGCGCATCATCAAACACTTCGTCATCTCCAAAGTTTTTTAAACATTATTCAATTTAAACGTCGTTACATTATCAAAGACACGAAAGTGTCGTTTGCCTCGATAATTCAATCCTGTCGACTTGCACAAAACCCCGCGATATTTTTCTTTTTAACTTTCATCCTTGATTCGCGTCCCATTTATAAACGACTCGAGCCTACTCGAC
>KQ435753.1:778144-810959 GCA_001276565.1 Melipona quadrifasciata | reverse complement strand
TTATAAAAGAGAATTTATTGTTTAATTGTTGCAAGCAAATTATTAGAAATATTAAATAATGTTTAAACAATTATAAAAGAAAATGTATTGTTTAATTGTTGCAAATAAATTATTAGAAATATTAGATAATGTTTAAACAATTATAAAAAAGAATTTATTGTTTAATTATTGCAAGTAAATTATTGGTAATAGTAAATAACGTTTAAACAATTATAAAAAAAAATTTGTTGATTAATTGTTGCAAGTAAATTATTAAAAATGTTAAATAATGTTTAGACAATTAGAATATTCAGAAATATTATTTGAAAATTTACTTTTAAAGTTAGCTTCGATGCGTACACAACGAAAGTCCTGTTTGTACTGAGCTCTTGTTTTCGTACCGATTGAAATATATCTGATCGCGTTAATCGATCGAAGGGGGGGCAGTTTATCAAAATTTCGTACAAATGTATTAGTGACTCGATCGCTACAAATAATCAATTGAACATTTTAAATATGTAGTTGTTGGAAATGTTATAAAAGAGAATTTATTGTTTAATTGTTGCAAATAAATTATTAGAAATATTAGATAATGTTTAAACAATTATAAAAGAAAATGTATTGTTTAATTGTTGCAAATAAATTATTAAAAATGTTAAATAATGTTTAAACAATTAGAATATTCAGAAATATTATTTGAAAATTTACGTTTAAAGTTTGCTTTGATGCGTACACAACGAAAGTCCTGTTTGTACTGAGCTCTTGTTTTTGTACCGATTGAAATATATCTGATCGGGTTAATCGATCGAATGGGGGGCAGTTTATTAAAATTTCGTACAAATGTATTAGTGACTCGATCGCTACAAATAATCAATTGAACATTTTAAATATGTAGTTGTTGGAAATGTTATAAAAGAGAATTTATTGTTTAATTGTTGCAAATAAATTATTAGAAATATTAGATAATGTTTTGAACATATATAAAAAAAAATTTATTGTTTAATTATTGCAAGTAAATTATTAGAAATAGTAAATAACGTTTAAACAATTATAAAAAAAATTTATTGATTAATTGTTGCAAGTAAATTATTAAAAATGTTAAATAATGTTTAAACAATTAGAATATTCAGAAATATTATTTGAAAATTTACGTTTAAAGTTTGCTTTGATGCGTACACAACGAAAGTCCTGTTTGTACTGAGCTCTTGTTTTTGTACCGATTGAAATATATCTGATCGGGTTAATCGATCGAATGGGGGGCAGTTTATTAAAATTTCGTACAAATGTATTAGTGACTCGATCGCTACAAATAATCAATTGAACATTTTAAATATGTAGTTGTTGGAAATGTTATAAAAGAGAATTTATTGTTTAATTGTTGCAAATAAATTATTAGAAATAATTAGATAATGTTTAAAGAATTATAAAAGAAAATTTATTGTTTAATTGTTGGAAGTAAATTATTTAAAGTATTATATAATGTTTAAACAATTGTAAAAGAGAATTTATCGTTTAATTGTTGCAAGTAAATTATTAGAAATATTAGTTAATGTTTAAACAATTTGAATATTCGGAAATATTATTTAAAAATTCACTTCGAAAGTTTAATCGATGTGCACACGAGTGTAGCTGGGGTGGAAAAGTACCGCAGTAGGACTTAGCAGTGTCAATCGTGTTAGGAAGGATCGTACAACTGTTATCTTTCTTTCCGTCTCTATTATTCGTGCCAATTAAAATGACAGAATTATCAAGCGAACGAGATTCTAGTAGAAATCTTCCGAAATTAGTCAGACACGTCGATTATATCCATTATACTTTATATTATTCAATCAGTGACTTGTTACTTTGTACCAAGTGAAGTCACAGAAATCATTATTAGAAGAACAATATTTCACCAGGAACCAATCAGACGCATAAAGGCAATCATTTGAATCTTAATTAATCCGAGTGAAACAAACGTTCGAATTACTGGCGCGTTGTACAATGTCCCAAATTGCCGAGATACGTCTACTTGATCGTTCGACAGAGCAAAGGCAGGGAAGTGGACGCGTCCAAAGGCATTAATCAGCTAGGAGAGGTCGTCTACGAACGATAGCATAAAGCAACGGACGAGGGAGGGCAAGAAATGGCCTTTACTTCTCCCTTCTCCTCCGTTTTCCATCGGCGTGCGTGGGGCTGTGTGTGCACGTGAACGTGTCCCTTTCACGTGGATGTGTGTTGCAAGGCAAACGAGGTTGTCGTGGGTGGAGCGTGCATTACCCTTGCAACTAATCCCATTTCTCAATGGTACATGCATCACTCACCGCTCCTGACTAATCGTCCTTTCGAGGAGGCGAGCGTCGTTCTCGCGTAAATTGAGCAATAACGGCATAACGCGGGTCTCGGCGATAATTCTCGTGCTACGACGCAGCCAACTGTAACCAGGGTATTTCCATAAATATTCGCGTTTCCTCCGGACGATCGCTCGTTGTTCGATCTTTCGACCTTGCTTCGAAGGATCGGACAATTCGGGACACGTGTTCTCATAACGCGTTGCAAGGTTGGAAAATTCGGTGCTGGTGCAACTTCTGAATTAACAGCGGGGCCGGGTCACTGCCGAAATGAAGATGTTGTACGAAACGAGTGGGGAAAAGTTGGAAGGAGTTGCTCGCGAGCTGCGACGGCAAAGACGCTGAGATCACGTTCTCGGCGGTTACGTGTTTTACAAGCGAACCTTTAAATACGAACCTTAAGTTACACGCGCGGAGTGGCCGGGAATAGAGAAAAAACAGAGTTGGAACGTGTAACGTGTTACATTTTTTCATAATCGAAATGGACGAGCTAAAATTTCATTACAGAACCGATGGCCGTGTAAATCGATTAATATTCTCATAACGTTCGCCCGTTCTAATTCAATTTTGCATAAATATCGAACGACGTGGGATTAATTACCCTGCTAGCATTTAAACTTAAATTAATTGATAATCAATAGCCGATGGAATTATTAGGCAATTTGGTCGGCACGGTAGCCTGACAAAATTCAGGCTGGCTCTAATTAATTCAAGCAAACGTTAATTCGCCGACGTATCGTACCGTTCGATTTCTCTTGCGTCTCTCGATCGCGTCAATTTCGATTTCTCTCTCGTGCCCCTTTCACGAGTCGCAGGTCAATTATCGGCGATTATTGAACGGTCACGAGAACGATCGTGTTCGCTCTTTCTCTAGAAATCGTGACTACTAACTAGCAACAGACAAAAAACAAAAATAAAAACACCGATCAAGAAAAACCATCGACTCTCTCAGGCTTCGGTCACGTCTCGTCGTATCGTAATTAGAAACGTTGCGTGTCTCTAGAATGTTTCACCTTTCTCTCGAAACACGCGCGCGCGCGCATACACATTTCGCGAACAATTCGTTGGAAGCTAGAAGCGTCACAGCACGTCCGATGCAAATTTGCACGCGATATTGCTATCTGGCGAGTAATGTCGCGCAGATACGCGTGCCGTATCCAAAACTTTCGAATAGTTGTTTCCTCGACAATCTAACGCGAATGTCGTTTGCATACTTGGCCGATGTCCGCCAACATCTTCGTGAACAATCGTCACTGTGCACTGTGTTCGACACGTGTGAATAATGCGCACCGATGTCGCTGTTGCGCACACGTGCCATTGAGCCGGCAGCTTTCGGTTCATTTGGACGCGGCAACCGGTTTTCAAACTTGTTCTTCAACCTTCGTCAAGTCGATGAAACTTTCTTACGCGGTAGTGCTGCGGTAGACGTAGCGATTTAACTTTTTGGCGACATAATGGAGTGACGTAGAATTCGGGATAAATTCGTACTTTGTACGAATTTATTTGTATTTGGAAGTAATTTCTGTATACGTTATTGTTCATAAGCGTCTGATCACTGGATGAAATTTTTTTATTCGCGATATTTTTATATGTGTTAGGTTATTTATGTAGGGTAAAAAATTACACTGGAAAGTTCTAGTTTAAGTAATAATATATTTTGTATAAATGATCGAATACTAATGAACGGTAGTGTAGGTAACTATATACTATATTGCACATAAACATGTACAGTAATAAAAGTAAACAGATGTTAATTGACAGATGTTTATTTCTAAAAAGACAAGTTTCACGTATTGATAACATTTCGTGGAAATTAAAATATTCGTGCCACATTATCAATTAACGTCCTTGTTATGGTTAATATTTCACGAGTTTCTCTCTCTCTCTCTCTGTCTCTCTTTAAATAACTACATGCAATTTATTGTTAATGAAGTATTTAACAAAGTTTGATTCTATATTTTTAGAATTCTTTTCCAATATGCACATTGCGGATTGCTGCACTTTGTCGCAGCTTTATGATATATACTGGAAAACATTTCTATTTTTATTCAACGATACTGATTAAAATAGATATAATGAACGAGAGAACGTCTCGATTCTTAAAAACAGTGTCGCGTGTGCGTGCAATCTCAACAACGTCTCAATGGAAAAGCTGCACGACTTGTACCTCAGTACGACTCGTCTCACTGAAAGGCCCAGAAGCAACTGTTCCGACTAGGAAATGAAGACGACCTTTTTTTCCATAAAATTTTATTGACATGCAAACATTTGAATCGATAGAAAACAAATTACAGGCGCGATCGCCACTCCTACTCGAGGTCTATCCCACGCCCCCTCGCGAATCACGTGACCCAAATCAACCAATCGTTAATTTTCGTTGCATCAGCGTTGCACCCGAAGAGGCTCGATTTTCTGGGTTACCCCCGCTAAAAATCACTTTCAGTGATAAAAAGGAAACAGAAATTACTTTTGGACAGGACTCTGAAGCGGGAATGAGACGCAGCTTCCTTTAATTAAATCGAGAATAACGGCGGAGATAATGTCTGAAGGAAATTGATATAAGCAGAGAGGATACCGACAGATACGACCGACGCGGGGAATCGAAGATGGCGCGTTTGCATTTTTTATTTCACGTAATCCATATCGTTGCGCCTCTCGCGTCAAACTTTCCTTCGCGTTTCCGTGTATCGATTTCAGAAGTTTCGCTCGCGGAGAGCGTGGCCGGAGCGAAATGCAAAGAGTCACGGGTTTATGCGTCCGATATGTTGGCCGTCGTTGTTCGTTCAGCTGTTTGTCGTAAGCCAGAGCCAGCGACAGAGTCTTATGGTACTCCGCGGGCTGGCCGAACTTCCCTATGCATGGCTCCCTTAAGATTCACACAGTAATCTCACGTACCGACTTACATAATACAACGGCAAACTTGGCAATTACGCGAGCACGAATCAGTTGAAACTGTTGATTGCTACTTTCCAGATGTACTAGTCTGTCGAACAAGCTGTACCGGCGGATAGGGACCAGACTGACCCAACTCCTCCCGCCGTTGTTTAGCATAACAGGCAAATAACGACAATCGCGCGATGCTTGCGCGAAAACTTGCTGATTCCGTAGTTTGGAATAACGTTTGCGAACGATATCGCGTTTATTTGCATACGGAAGCCACGGAGAAGGGCATAATTGGTCTGTCTCGCGTTAGCTTTTTAATCCTAACGTTGATACGTTTGACACAGTTGAAAAGAAGATTTGTTAAATTTACCGACATCAATTTTTTGGCGACAGTTGATAGATCAATGGCATCACGTTGTGGCAACGGGATATTTTTATAGTATTCAGGAAAGAGAATGAAGAGAAGGGAAAAAGCAAAGAAAGAGAAAAAGAGATGAATTGTTAGAATTAATAGAGCAACCTTAGTCCCTACTAAGATTCAGGTAGGACTTGATATTTACTTGATAGATACTCGTCTGCGAATATCGCTGTAAAATATGTACGTACGAGATTATTTTTTTTAAGGATAAAGTCGATCGGCTAACGCTGCGTTAGAAATTCTCAATTTTAATCCTACGCTTTTTTCTCTGCATTAGAAAGTTCTTAATTTCAATTCCACGTTCGAAAAAACAGACGGAATGGCTGCATCCGCCCTGTCCTCGTTCTACTTAAAATTGTTTCGGTGAAAGAAACCGAATGCCGATCCTGAAATGCACACACACACACACACATACAGCATGGTAAAATTTTCCACGACTTTCAATATTCTATGCTCTTTGAAGCAGCAGTTTCCACGTTGTATCAACATTTATGCAATATGATTATTGAGTAACTTGCACGAGAGTTAGCGAGCGGCGCACACAGCGCACCACTGAATCGTTTACGCCAGTTATAAAACGCCGTTGTTATCCGCTTGCTTGTGCTCCCTGTTTCTCTTTCGTGGTTTCTTGTTATTGCACCGGCGGAACGAGAATATTATTATTCCGCCTTTTCTTTCGTCGTGTAACGCTAACGATTGCCCGGGAAATTGCGACGGTTCGAAACGTCCGAGAGATCGCGTTTCAACGACTGTGCGACTGTCGAATAGTTTTATATCCGAGGAAAATTCCAATCTATCGATCGGTCGACTCGTTCCTCGTTCGTTATTAATCACCGCTGTTTTCATAATTGTTCAGCCGGATAATCTTTTGTCCAAGTCGAATGACAGCTGGCACGAATTATTTTATTTCAAGCTGACTTCGATCAAATTAAACGGGACAAACATTTAAATTATTACCGATGCGTTACTCGATAATATTATAATTTTGTTACGTATTATTTTGTTTGACGATTTCAATCGAATTGAACGAAACGGACGTTAAAATTATTACCGACGTGATAAACGTTGTAAACGTGAACTCGAATCTTTGAGTTCGATTAGAAACAGTCTGAAGGTGTTAATCGGAAAAACAGTCGAAAAATTTCGTAAAATTTCGTAAAATTTGGAGAGAAAATTTTCACTGAACGCGATGGGAATATTTATAATTATCACGTACATTCTTCGTATCAAGCGAAATTACAGATTCATTAATTGAACAAGACGCGAGTAGAACCGTTCAGAACTAATCAGACGTGTAATATAAATGTAATTATCATAATACAATTGACTTCGATCAAATCAACCCTGACCAACACCGATATTTCAACGACCATTGAGTAGCTTAATTAGAAGGATATTGAACCTTGCGCTAATTGCTAATTACATTATCGATTGCAATGGTGGATTTTCCCATTTTCTTTTCTATTAAAAACAGTTCCACGTAGTGCAAGAATTTGAAAAGTTGTTACTCTACATATGTATTCTTCGTGCGGTAAGTTGAAGAGTTAATCTGTCGATCGGTCGATTTGTTCTCATTCGTCACTAATTATCCGTTTTCGGATTCGTGTAGCATTTCATTTCGAGTCAAGTGACGATCGGTATTCGACTGACGTTTGACGCGAATCACTTCAACGAGATTTGTTTCGTGCCCAAGATAGACTCGTCCAAATATAGCGGGTATTCGTTCCAACCTGATGAACTCCTCTAATTACAATACACTCAGCCGGAATACATGAAAACTGCACCAATCGAGGGAACACCGTTCGAACGGTCACGTTGGTTCCAACGCTTTTTATCGATCTTTTTAATGGGACGAATCCCGAATTGGCTTCTCGGTAATGCAAATCAGTGACGCGGCTGGTGGGTTGGCCGCTTAAACGGTGCCGAGCTTGAAAAAAACTATTTTTCCAAGGAGGAAACGAACGAGGTGTAGCAAGGGCGGGGTATTTCTTGAGGAAACATTTCTTGAGGCTCCGCGTGTTTTAAGTAGTTTTTCCCATCGAGTTGAAGCCTCGCTCCTTGCCGTTGCCGGTTTTGCTCCATTATGGAAATTCATTAAATCCCGGCCAATTCGAATTCGTCGCTACCTCTGAATGTAAATTTTCAACCTACCTGCGATTCCGTAATTACTTTCGCATAATGGGCATTTATATGTATTACGCATTCGCCGGAATGTTAAATGTCCGTCGTTCGCGCGTATAAATATGTATGACTCTTTCTTTCGTTTTCCTCTTCCTCGCGGCCGCTGTTACGCGCTTTTAACGGGGTCTACGTTATAGAGTAACGTGCATTATTGTCTTCGTTGGCTGCATAACAATTCATCCGGTGAAAATCATGGAAAGCCTCTGTAGCATCGCGTGACTGGGACGTTACACACAGATACGTGAAAATTTCATTTCGTTTGCGCTTGTTGCTTGTCTATCGCATTTCATTTGCATTATTGTTACTCCCGTTTATTAGTAATTTTAAATCAGAGCAAATAGTTGTAATCAGTGTAAATCACATCTCATTAAAAGCAACTTGTGCCATGGTAAATATCCTCTTGCGTAATATCATCGTAATATGATGCAATTACACACGCGTTATAAACTGTTTCGTTTCGACAAAAGAGAAAAGAAAGAGAATAGAAATTGACATCCTCTAGGCGGTACAATTGACCGGTAATTTTTTCATACTCTGGCGCAAACCTGTGGAAATTCCGGTTAGAGAGCGTTGAAGAGTAACGTCGAAATTTTTTTCCACGCTCCGCGGCGATCGTTCGTCTAAATCATGCGTTACATACATCGCGCGAAACGAGTATTACTACAGCGATATGGTAATTAACGTGTCGTTGTAATTTAATTAACGCTCGCCGGCAATACATGATAACATTACCAATTTGGTTGCATTAGCTCGCCCTTTGACATCGCGGTATTAGTTGCTAAAAGTATGATAGCCGGGCGCGCTTCGAACCTCGTTATTTCCCGTACAAAACATTGACAATCAGCTCAATACATAAATTGATTAAAGATCATCTCTCTCTCTCTCTCTCTCTCTCTCTCTCTCTCTCTCTCTTTTTCGTTCGAATGGTATCGCATTTACATGTATCTGGTTGTTGCAAATAAAAGGATAAAATTCCAACTTATTCTTTCATCTTGACCGTAATGAAACAACACGTTGCGTAAGTGTTATAATTATATTCTCCATTCCGTCGTGGTCGATAATTTCGCGTACTTCGTTATTTATGTTCGTACTCCCTAAACTGAACGCTTTCAATAGCTAACAGATCGTCTGTTCTCTTAATATAGTTCCTCGAGAACTTGGATTAACGTTACGAGCAACTTTTACTTTGTTGGCTCCAAGTTGCAAGTTGCTCCAAAGTACCCGCTCGAAATTTGACAATCATTCACGGTTCGTTCTGATAGATTATCCAACTTTTTGGCAACAGAACAGTCGACGAAACACCGATCGTGTTAATTTGTTAAAGAGTCAGCAACTCTCGAGTTTCGAGCTCCAATTCGACGTCTGACGAGTATTATACAGCAGCGATCTTCAATCTCTAGGCTCTGGATTGTTCAATGCACGCTTGTGAATTCGGTGAAATTTCGCATGCAACAATCTAATAATATTTCCGACTCTGCTAGTTCTCCGCTTGATTCCCGATGTTACCTTTCGACTTTACGGCTAACATTGTTTTCCCGCGGAGAAGTCAGATCGAAGTTTATCTTCTTACACGCGATCCAGGTCGAGCGGAGAAACTTTTCAGAATAGAGCAACTTCTCTAAACTCGGGCGGGAACCTCGATGGTTTTCGGTTCGTACCGGAGAAATTGCGTCTCCGGTTAAAAGTCGCGCCGTTCGTTACCTCGGAAATGACATTTTTCTCATTTTTCGTCGACATAAGTGAGGCAGGGTTACTCGAGTTCAACGTTTTAAAATTCAATCTCCAACTTTCCACGGAATGACCTGTTGTATGGTGTCAGAGACGCCGTTGATCTTTAATAATACAATAACGGGGAAATACTAAACTGAATCACGAGAATATCAACATTGAAACAAAACTTTTCCTGTTTTTCATTGGAAACTGGCAGAAAACTACGATAACAGAAACGATATATTTCGTTCCCTCTGTCCTTGATCCTAATGGCCAAGAGTATCAAATATAATGTGAGAGACGCATATTCGGGACGCAGTATCGTTAAGCCCACAGAGTAATTGCCAATAACCATAAAACACCTTACCTTCGCAAAGAGAGTCGGCCTATATAAGGGCCCAAACTAGAACTGCAGTCCAGAAAATAGTTCCGTAAGTACGACAGAATTTAACACGTAACAAACGCTCGACCACCCTCACCGTGGATTTCCAAAAAATTTGAATTTATCAGAAACGGGGGAGGATTTGGCCCGTAAGTTTTTTTACCTGCATTTTCATTACGACGATCGTTGTGTAACTGAAAGTATTAGCATTGGAAAAAATTTCTTTTCTACTGACGAGCACAGGTTACATTCGCGTGGAAAGTTTATGATCGTCGAGCTGTTAATCCATGTACTGCGCCGAGCCAGTATATCTTGTTGAAATACGACAGTGACGTCCAGAGATGCACACTTGATGCGAACTGTATAATTTTATTATGATAATTATCGCTGGAAATATTAACATCGGGGGAAACTTACGTGCACGAAATGCGTATAATATACAGAAGTGGATACAAAAAGTATCCAAAGTAAAAGTGCTTGTTGCAACTGACAAAAAAGCTTTGTTTAAATTCTAATTTTTGCATTGCGATACACAATGTTGTGTTCCAAGACACGCTGGATGCGTTAAATTTCCTTTCGCGAGGAGTATAAAACGCGAGACGAACGGTGTCTTATTACACCAGCTCCCGTGCCACTCGCTCTTTCCGACTTTCTCTTCTTACGTAATTATTTCTGTTGTTTCCACGTTTGTACGTCCTAGAAAAAAAAAAAGAAAAAAAAAAAAACGTTTGAAAAGCCTGGAGGAAAGGTAGAATTTGAAAATTACAACGCAGTTAATTCAACCCTGCTGTGGGGTCACTAACGTTTTCGAGATCCCTGAGAAATTATTCGCGCACAAGGATGCAACGATGATTGAAAATTATTTTGCCGAACTGGAAAAACAATCCTGCCTACCTGTCTTACCCTGATTTCCTTCGGCGAGCGAAGCGAGGCCCATCGCGCCGCGATGAAAAGCATCGAAACGACTGCTGCGCGAAATTACCAGGTTTCATCAATCTTTCGCTGCCGATCGCGAGATAAAGCCGTGCACGCAGGGGAAAAGCGTTCGACAGTCGATAACCACTTCATCAGCGGGAATTAATCCTGCACGCGTTGCTTTCAATGTCTCATTAGTTACATTATCACGGTGACATCCGCGTGCACGAACGCGGGCCAGCTTTCTCCATGATGAATGATTGAAATCAGCGGAACGTTAACCGTGAAAGGAGAGTCGACCTCGATCGATAGGCTATCCGCGGGCTTAGACAATAATTAGGTGAAAACATCGAGCCCTCCCTCCGATCGGATTATCGATTGTATCGTGAGCACGGTTGCATGTAAACCTCGCGCACGATTAGCTCGAAACACGTAAGGGACTGGTTACAACGTAATATGTGGCTCTCGTTGCGTTACATCGCTGCGATTATTATTACGTGACACACCTGTCCCGTGAAGTTTAGTTCCCTCTTGTCGCAGTGTCTCTCAGTTTACGGGCGCGTCGAGGCGCTCGATCGAGCCGCGGTTGAAAGTAATTTCGAAACGATTAAAACGGTTGGATGGCTTTTAGATATTTTAATATTAACGCTGCCTGCCAACAACCTCGAGTTCATTTCTCTTGGTAATTTCGTGAATTTTTTAACTTTGTAACGTTATTATTATCCGTGGAGTGTAAAAATAGAGTTATATCGTAGAATCTTGCAGATTTTCTTTTTAATATAAACGAAAACTTACGTTCCTCGTTGCTATACCGCGTACAAGTTCTACAATTTCTTGCACTTTAAATTCCCTGACGTAAATTTGATACTTTTTACTCTCTGTACAATTTTACAATTCTATCTTTTCTCGCTATGAACAGAATATTCTGATGAAAGCGAGAGAAGCAATGATGCGTTACCGTCGCAACAACGTCGTTTGTGACTCTTTTCTTTCAATTATTGATCGTAAATTTCGGCAAACAACGTCAACGTCAATTTTCGTTTTAAAAATTGAAAACTTCCCCCATCGAAACGTTCCCTTCGACGCCGATTTTTCCCCCGCGTAATTCTAAAAATCTAAAACAACAGACGAGATTAAATAAACAACGATCGAAAATTCTCCGACGATCTACCGGGGGAAAGGAAAAAAGACTGGCTCTCTCTCTCGTTGTTGTATTACTTTTTCCCCCCGCGCGATTCATTTTCGCGGAAGTAAAAAACGAGAAACGTGGGATTAATTAGAATGATTGGAAAACCATTGAAAATCGATGTAACCCGGTGAAAAGCCCCGGTCGATCGAGAGAGCTGCGCGCAAAGTCAACTCGACGCCAGCCGATACGAAGACTATTATTAAATCTATTATTTCTGCGTTATATATGTTTTAGCGCCGGTCCTCTTTGCAACACCGATACTGCAGAAACGCGCTACGCGTTTGTAATTCATCGCGTTTCGAATCTAATAAATCGAGCCGAATTACATTTACAATACCGGTGTTGCGCGATTTCGCGAAAACATCATACGTCGGCGAACGTTTGTTACCGAACAAGAGAAATACGGTCGAATATCTATTCGTTTGAATTACTTTTACGCCGTTTATTTCGAATTGAAGCATTTACTGCCGGCCGTGGTACCCATTCCGAACTACGTGCATGCGCGTGGTTTATTCGATTATTAAACGTTATTTTTCACTCGTCGATGATCGTAGGAAACACATCGTTGCATGTCGTACGTAAATCTTTTAATGAAGCAGCGGAACGTATCGCGCTGATATCGAGCAGAATCCGTCGTTTCTAAACATTTTTTGAAGAAACTTGCGATTTTGTAGAAATTATCATTAAAAGTTATTAATGTCAGAACCGAAAGAAATTCACTTTCAATCCTCTGGCGAGGATCGAAATCCATTCTTCTGCAACAGGGATCGTGAATTGAATTTCTGAATGATGATTAAATTTTCAGGTCCTCTCATTACATCAACGATGCAAAAATGGATTTTAGGATTTCACATTTGTTGAAATTCGGCGGGGAAAATATATTTCACGTTCGGGGAATGAATCGACCAATTTGCCAATACACTGGCCATTGCGAATGTTTAAATCTGAAATCAACTTTAAATTGAGTACCAAGTACTAGAAATTAGTATCAGATGGAGGATAATGAACTTTTGTGCCTCATTAACGTGTAATTTGGTATGATTTCTGTCTCAGGGTCTTTAAGATGAGACTGACGAGGGATACGAGCTTGTTCGACGAGAACGTGGTCTTCGAGGGATCGAACGGCCGGCAAATTGCTTTCGATCCATTGCACGCCTACAGCGGAACCCTCGAGGGTAAGTGAGCAACGAGTTTCGTGGAATTTTTTTCAGCGGGGAAGGGACGTCGCGAATGAACAGCCGCGACCGTTAATAGCGCCTGGGTAATTCATTAAAACGGGAACGGTGTTTCAATGTGAAAATCGCTATGAAATATAGAAAAAAAAAAAAAAAGAAAAAAGAAAAAATGAAGCGGAAGAGTCTTGATTCTCAACGTTTCTGAAAGAAAGAAAAAAAAAAAGGGGGGGGGGGGAAAGTCGGGCTCATTGTCGGGCGAAAATTGTCAGAATTGCACGGATCTCGATGTCAAAGCGGAATGAAATAATAATCGCGAGGACTCGCTGTTTCCACGAGAGATTACATTATCGCTCGACGAAATATTATTACATCCCAGGAGAGAAATATATTAAAAAAAAAAAGAAAAAAAGAAAAAAAGAAATCTCTCCGGTTCCATTTAGCTTAAAAGTGAACAATTTTCGTTACCGTTGGCAACTCGTTGGCATAATTCAATTATCCGTTCGCCGGTTACCGCGAATATTTCAACTCGGTCTGCTTTCAACAATTTGCGGTTCATTTCCCTCGGAATTTCTTTTCGTAGTTTTCATATATTTAAACGTACGAAACTAAAAAGAAGGAAGAAAAAAGGGAAAAAAGAAGAGAGAGAGAGAGAGAGAGAGAGAGAAAAAATACAGAGGGGAAAAGGAACATATTACGGAGAAAGATAGTGAGGTGTACGGTAACCAACAGGGAGGATCGGAGCTTCGAACCGGACGCAACCAACGAGAAATTCACGCGCTACCTCTAATGAAAGCACTTCGCGCTTATTTCTGAATCTTTGCCGGCGGTTAGAGGGAGGGGGAAAAAAGCGGCGAATTCCGGTTGGTCGGCGGTGAAAGAGCCACTAGACGATTCCCTTTCTTTCGTTGCCAAGATTCTGCCAGTGAAATTAAAATGCAGACATGAATCGATTCGCCATAGTGTGGCTCGGAATTCTCAGCCGGTTTTCGCCCGGTGAAATATCGCGACGATATTAAGCTGTATGTATGTACATACATACATACATACATACATATATATATATATATATATACGGATCTGGTTCGCGAGGATTCATCGGCGAGTACCGGTCAAATAGATCGATAGGTAGTTGGAAACTGTCGGCATTAAAGATGACAGGGTTGAAGATATCGCGCTTGAAAAATTCTACAAACAGTCCAGCCGACAAATAATCGAAATTGAAGCGTCGTTAAAGATATTTAACCGAAGCATCTAGTCGTTTGTCGACGTGTTTCATTTTCTATCAACGCACGTCGGGGCAGGAGCACATACACGAGAGCAAGCTGCGATATTTTTTAATACAATGCAGCGTCAGTTGTCGCGAGCAGATGGCACCGAGGGCATCGAGATTTCAGTCACGTGGACGTTTCTCGCGTGTTTTATTCGATTACATCAATTTCAAAGTCTCTCTCTCTCTCTCTCTCTCTCTCTCTTTCTATTTGCTGCATGTCCCTTTTCCGAACGCACGAGCGAACGCGTAACGAAATTTCAATAACGTGTAACATAATTACACCGGCGCGACCGTTCGAATATCGAAATCGTTGACGAAAAGCGCGCTCGATTCGTCCCGACGGTGGTACGTTCCGGACGTTTCGCCGGCGCTTTCGAATTGATCGGCGAACGAGCGACAAAATTCTTTAATGAATCGCGAGCGAAACTCGCGACCAATGAATTTCACTGAACGCACACGCGACGACTTATTCCTTTCCTCGGTATACCCTTTCTTTTTCCTCGCAGCCTATCCTCCACTACCCTTGCATATTCCTCGTTTTGCACCCCCGAGCAAATACCTTTTTTTTTCTCGCCTCGTTCTTTGTTTATTCCACTTTTTTCTCTTTCTAATTCTCTCTCTCTCTCTCTCTTTCTCTCTCTTTCTTTCTCTTTATCTCTCTTCGTTTCTTTTTCATTTTTTTTTTATTTTTTTATTTTGCGTATCTCTCTGTTTGCTTCTATTCCATACTCCTTCCCCTGCCGTCCCTCTGATCCTCCGCTCGCCCCACCTTTTTACGTTTGTTACCTCACTCGTGTGGCAACGATACAGCAAGCCAAGTGGGTTATTGGATGGTTTCCAATATGCCGGCTCGCTCGACCACTGCGGTACTTTATGCGCCCTCGTATCATTTCCACGGTTTTTACGAGGTGACGTTACCCCCTCCCCCTCCCCTTCTCCCCTCCCTCCGAGGTCAGAGTGGCTCGTCGACAGGCTTGGATAATTTTTAAGAAATTTGCGAGCTGCTACTTGAGAGAGAGGGGGGGAGCTTTAGCAGACGACGAGACCAAAACTTCGCGAAAATTTTAATTAACTTTGAGATACTGGAAACACTTATATTTTATACCACGATTACTAGAATTAGCGGGAAGAGAAATTTCTAATACATGAAATTTGTAAGAAACAACTTTATCACAGTGTAAAACTGTGAAACGTTTCACCTGAGTTTTGTTTTCTTAGTATATTGATGGCCAACGTTGTGCCGAAAAGATATCGTTTTATCAATTCTAACAACATTAAGTCTAAAAATTTATAATTTTACCCTTTCGACTATCAATGTGTCAGTTGTATCGATGAAAATATGAATTAGATTCATAGTAGAGTAGATTTTTAGTACTTGTGTCTACAGTACTCACCAATGACAGTCTATCTCTTATTTATTTTCTAATTTTTCCGACGTCCATTCAAATGGTTCATTAAAAATTGCGCAGATATGTAGCAGTTCGCAATAATGTACCACGTCAACCTGAATTAACGTTTCCTCGTTACTACGATGGTGTACTCTGTATACAGATGTACTCGTCTTCGAATAAATCCTAACTTTGATTTCGGAGAGGATTGTGTTCTCGTTTTTCGCGAATTTCGCGTATTTAATTTGACTCTCCGTGCACAATTCTCTTCCAAATTGTGAAAGTAAAAAATTTTTTTCCGCGTGAAAAAACAGATTTTATTTTACTGTAGCATTTGAACAAAGCGTCGTATAAATATATATCTCTTGCCATTTTTGATAAATAATGCAGTAAATGCAGTAAAAGGTGCTTAAAAAGTATGAGGATATGAAAAAAATTGGTCTGAGATATGCATGAAAAAGGTGATTAAAAATGTCTATCAAGACAAGTGCTGAAAATACCGTGACTCTTATTAATATTTTGGCATTACGGTGTTATTAAATCGGTCGTTTTTTAATACATTGGCATCTATTGCGTTCAATGTATATACAGTTCTTTAGATCTAATATTACGAAAATATACGGACTTATTTTACTTGCGAAGTTCTGACTGTGAATGAACTCACTTTACTTGCGAGGGTCAGACAGTAAACGGACTTATTCTACTTGCGAGCGTCAGACTATAAACGAATATAGCTTAAACACGTAAAATATTTAATTATTCAAATATTATGGATTTATAGTTTGCAGTCCAAATACTTTTATGATTTTAAACTTTGTCATTATTTATCATGCAAAGTTTTTACTATTAAAGAAATAAATAATGCATAAATTCCTCGTTTGATTATTAAACTATTGATTCGATATTTATCATTTTAATAAAATAAGGGGCTTAAAGAAAAATTCTATTTGTTTATTAAATGTCGCAACTATCAAGCATCTCGAATACTTTATTTTTTTAATTTTTTCACGTTTTTTCATTTTTGCGTTCTGTATTCTATTTTTGTAGCTTCAGGTTTTCCATAAACGCGTGAAAATCCACGAATACCAATGACTGTTTCAATACATCAAAGAGCAACTTATCCAATGATACAATTCCACAAAAAAGAACACACGACGATGAAACAAACAAACAAACAAACAAACAAACATGGCGTCCGAATATTAATAACACTCGCAGTGCGTGTAGAAGGTGGAGAATTAAATTTTCTACAAATGCGCAAAAATCCGCGGTTTTCCAATAACCACGCCGGGAAAAAAGGAAAAACAATCGATGTAAACAACCATTACAAACAAACAACGGCGGTATGTCCGAATATTGATACGAATCACTGCCCGTGTAAAAAGCAGAAGATTAAACGGATGGATGCAACGGTTGATTCGATTTAGAATCCCGCAGCGGCGTGTAAACACGTGTACGGAAGTCAAATAGCGAGTACGGGCGGCTAATATGA
This sequence comes from Melipona quadrifasciata, assembly GCA_001276565.1. Taxonomy (NCBI): domain Eukaryota; kingdom Metazoa; phylum Arthropoda; class Insecta; order Hymenoptera; family Apidae; genus Melipona; species Melipona quadrifasciata. The sequence continues at coordinate 793,647 of KQ435753.1, read as the reverse complement.
GCGCTCAAAATTCGATGTAACAGTGTAAACCTAAGCAAACGAAGCGTCGCGCTTTAACAGGGCCTCGCATAAAAGCAAGTACCTACGCCAGGCGAAGGAGTAAATCGAGTTGAAAATCCGAAACTTTGTGCCCCCCCCCCCTCCTTCCCTCTCTCTCGTTCGCGTCTCAAAACTCTTCGCTTCCTGCAGCGGAATAAACACGCGGGGAAACACGTACACTTTGATTCGAGGTGGACGTTCGCGAGCCATGTTTATTGGTACTGTGTGCTGCCACACGAGGGGGATGCACGCGATTCCGAGCCGCCCTTAGGTCTACGTTCCGTGATACGAGACGCTCTACGCGAAAAGTCTACGTCCGTTTTATGTTCTTTTCGACGAAGATATAAAATTTAAAGACTGGCGCTGTTTCCGGGTCGCCGGTGCGCTGGCACGTAGCGTGCCGCGCTAAAAGCGTGAAAATTGAAAGACGCGGATCTAAATTTCATCGACGCGTAAATTTTTCGCCATCGAGTGGGCGAGGGGACGCTGGAATGCCGGAAATTCGTCGAAATTTCGTCGTTGCTCGGAATTTTCGTGACAGTTGCGCGCGGCGAGTTTGTTTGTCGCTGTTTGTTTGTCAGCCGCCGTTTGTAAGTATCGGGGGGACGCTTTGGTCGATTTGTTGCAACGGCAAACCAACAATTGGAGGAAACGTTTACGAAACATTCGCATAATTACGAAACAAAATTAACTTTTCGAAGAGACGTAGCAATGATGCATTTCACTGTATTTTGTCATACTGTGCAAATTTCAAACATTTCAAGAAAAACAGAGATTTGAAGTGTATATCTTAGGCTCGTATATCTACGTTAATTAAAGTTACGTAGATTCTGTTCCTTGCATTTGTTTATTAATTTTTTTACTGGAAAACGCAAATAGACGCAATCTACGAAAACGTTCTAATCGTTATTAAAATTGTAATTAAAGCGAATTTCATTCGCTTTGCCGTATTTTACTCTCCTTTCAGATGAATGCAAGAGACGCGGTCTCTTACTTTTTTTGATCTCTCAGATCTCTTTGTTTAAATTAACAATTTAATTAAAACGTGTAAAATATGCAGAATCCTTCCTTGTGGAAGGATTCTTGTCGTAGTTTCACGTAATTATCTTTGTTTTTACTTCAATCCACTTAAACTCAATTAAAGATTTGTCTCACGGTGAAAATGTCACGTTGAAACGACGAAAGTTCGTGTAAAGAATATACATATTCAGAGTCTCGCCAGACAATGAATGTGTTTGATCGACGGAGAGCACCGCGGTCAAAGAACACGTAGACCACGGCCAGAGAAATTGGCCAGGCGACACATTTTTCTGATTAAAACTTAAAAGCGGCCGGTAATTTCTCTCGGATTTTATCCTAATGTACCATTTGCAATAACCGAGGGTGGAACATTCGCGGATTTAGCTCCCCAGACGACGTTACGTCACCGTTTTAAGGATATTAATGTGTATTTAAGTGAGAGTTGGAAACGGAGATGAAAATATTTCTCGTTGGCCCGCGAGTCGAAATGAGGAGGGAAGTCCTCTTCGCGCCAGGATCATGCTGCGAGCGGTGGGCGTTGAAACGTCGAAAACATTCGCGAATCATCTCGGTATTACTTTCGATAAATTGTTATTTAGGAAGAGCGCCAACAAAGGAGTCGGATATTAATTTCGTTTCCCGTGGACTCGTGATTTCCGAAATATCGTCGGATGCACGATGTTTCGTTGTTACGGGAATAGAAGCGCGTTTATTCGGAACGCTGCCGTTATTTATTAACTACTCGTTATTAATTAAGCTGATTGCGCACCGTACAGCAATCAATCATCGAATTACAAGATCAACGTGATTCATTTCTATTTAATGCTTTTAATTATGTTTGACTCGCTAAAATACGAAATGTTTTTCAAATATTGAACACCATCATCATCATCATCATCATCATCATCATCATCATCATCATCATCGTAGCGAGAGGTGTGCATTAATTTTGCGCTGGCCGCGTGTGTAAACAAACTTGAATTACACGATACATTTAACAAATCGTAATATTTTGTTGTTAATTTGATGAAATGCGCATCAATTTGCCCCTTTACCTGTCTTGGCTCAAAGAAATTTCCACGTACGTGGGAGATGTTACGTGCTACCCAAGTTTCGAATTAGGACACATTTCTTTCAGAAATCTAGAAAAATAGGGAGATTTTTCTGCAGATCTATGAATACAAAATTTTCCTCTATACACGTATCCGAGAATATAAGGAGATGCAAATTTACACGAACGCGGGAGATTCTTCCGACTCTCCGAAATACACGATTCCAAACGTTCAGAGATAGCCTTTACTCTTCCGTAAAATTCAAAGTAGACTCTTCTAGAAATCAAAGAACGTAAAAAGATTCTTCTGCAAACCTGACAGTTCGAAGCGAATGCAAATCAAACTACGGCAGAGCCAATTACGACGTAAATTCGGAAAGGGAGTTCAGCGCTCCGAAGCTCCGAACCTTCGAATCGATAAAACTGTGACTAGAGATTCTCCCGAATTTACCAGGATCTTTATCCTCCTGTAAAACTTCAAACGAAGTTGAAAAGCGGCGAAACAAGGTTTCAATTTCAGCCGATAGCACGCCAATCCCTGGTTATCTCAGTCAGCCGGCGTCTGACGAGAGTCATCGTCCTTTCTTCGAGCATCTTCTCGTAAATTAGCCTGGAAACGACAAGTTGTTCGAGACGGTTCGTTCAACGAGATTTCTCTTTGCTGACAACCGGGCGCTAGAGCGCTAAACAACTATTTTGCAATTTCCTCGCCTGCTTTTGCACGGTGTTCGACAAAAGGAGGCGGGGACTATTTTAATCATCTGAGAGTCGCGAGCCAGAAAGGGAGAGAAACGACCACGCAGCGAGAGAAGGAAAACGTCACTTACGAGGAATTGCAATTTTCTTTAGAGATCTCGCAAGACGAGGGGGGGAAACCAGCCACCTCCGTCGCTGCTGGTGTCGGCCAAATTCTGCGCCACGTCGTTGTGCATATCTCTACCGAACCATTTGTCGAAAGCAATTTTCATCTGCGAGTGGTTTTCATCGACAGCTACCCACGCTCCCGTCGAAAGATTTCGTAACGTTCCATTCTTCCTGTGACTGTTGTGGTCGTCCATTGTCTACGAATATCGCGCATTGCTGTCGCCCAAAAACTTTCAAACTACCGGCACGCCTGTTGGACGATGGTTTATTCGATGTTGGAGTTTTACAAAATTACCAAGTGTCTACCAAAAGTTCAGCACTGAATGACGAGTATTAAAGAACGTTACCGTAGTCACGGTAATCTCTAATAAGTCAAACAAATTTTAATATTTTATCCTCAATTATGAGGTCATCTTTCACGAAACACTTTCACGAAATTTACGATTGGTCACGACTACTTTCGTACGTTAGATATGAAAAAGTGAACGACCACAGAAAGCCAAAGTCTCGCTCAAAGATGTAACAACCTCTTGCAACCGCATCGTAAACCTGGTCAAACGTCTAATTCTACACACGGTCGTTGAAAAATGCGGAGGCGTCTGACAAGACCGTGTCTCTGTTTGGGGAAAGCAAACGCTTCGGTGGTAATTGGAGGCGCGGTGGAAGCACCTTCCGCTTTCAAGCTGGTCTCCGCCTACCCGGTGACGAAGGGGTGAGCCAGTGGTATCGCTTTACCGAGACATCTCGTTAGAAACGACGCGTCTTAATTACGTTGTCCTGAGCCGCTGGATTAGGTTTTCTGACAGAAATTCTCGCGTCGAGAATTGTCTAGAGGCGTGTAGTCACCCATCGTTTCGAGGATTTAACGTCCACGGAACTCCGAAGGCGGTGACTTATTCACCCTCGCTGCGCTACACGCGGCTGCTTACATCCTTCATATAAATATACTATCGCGATGCAGCGCTATTAGAATCCGGTGTTGCTCGGAATCCGGCAGTAGAAATTGTTTAACATTTCACAGTTTCGGGAGCGAATGTAACGCGTTATTATTAACAACTGCTCTGAGACTTCCGGCCTCCACGAGCTCACGATCCGATAATACACATAATATACGAAGATCTAGAATATTTGTAGCATAGTAGCAATTTTATAATGTTCTCTATTCAACCCTTTCACTGCCGATTGAAACGTATGCACATTTCTTTTTTTTAATAAAAATTGCTTCAAGAAAATGTTGCATTCAGACTGAAGAATTAATTCTGAATCTATATAAAAGTGAATTTCAAGCTCCATATAGAGTCTGACATACCGCTGTGATCAATTGTCAACAATCAGCGGTCGGAAACAACCCACTTGCAATGTATTCAACGCGTAGCTCGATCGCGTTCTCGCGAGTGGGCAAGGAAACGAAAACCGCGCGCGGCGCTCGCTTCACGATTTAATCGTCTGGCCTAGTCGAAATCGTCTATTTAGAATTACCAGAGAGACGAAGACGTGGGGCAGCCTGTGTGGATAGGAGAGGCAGGACGCACGATACCTTTGAGGGCTGTAAGTCTCTTTCGTTATGAATGAATCCGGCAATGAGTTGGCACGGTACCAAAGGATTTCCAGGTGGCCGCGAAATTAAGCTCGACCTCGGGCTGAAACCCTCGACTGCAATCTATGCTTCACTGAATTTACTGTCCTCCACTTCCACCGCCCGCGTAGACGACTTCCACTTCCCTCCTCGTCCTCCTCCTTCCGCCCTCACCACCGCCGCAACCATCGTGACAAACCCATCCCTTCCGTTGTTCCAGCCTCGCGTTCAGGCAGCCACACGAGCACTTCTGTCCCCTGGAACCGCGTCGTTTCGAAACCTTCGTCTCGAAAGTAAGTCCTGGCCAGCTGCTACCAGGATGATTACTTCTTCATATTTTACGCTCCGGCGACCGCCACCTCTCATCATCTTGTTCGCCATGCTCTCGCGGAGTTTGCCGTCGTACACTTGCCATCGCGGAGAGAGGTCAAGTCGCTTCTTCCATCCGCGGCAACCCGCTCTCTTCCGGTTGTTCCTCGGCCCAAGAGCCACAACCTCCTGCTCTAACCTCTCTCTCCCCTCTGCAGACTCTTCTGTGCGGAGATGAAAATTTAATCGGCTCGATATCAGAATGCAGGGACGAGACGGGGTGGTTCTTTTGGGTAATTTGTGGCCGAGGCTCGAGTGACTCGTTCGCAATGGATGGAACGTGGAAATCGCGGTTCTCGCATCGAGCAGAGGACAATCAGATCATCCTTTGTTAATCAGGTAGATTTTTGTACGGCGTCGTTCTTCGGGGAAGAATTTGAAGATTGACTGAGACCGAATATCGAGACACGCGTCAGATATTCGAGGAAATGATAAAAATTCGAAAATCGCGACTTTGCGATTCAACAGTAGACTGCGAATTTTTATATAAATTCTACGTTTGAGAATGTTAATTAAAATTTAATTTCAATATTATTGAAAGCAGCCGTATTTTGAATATTTTATACGAATTCTCTGAAATTCTGCATTTTAAAGTTTCTCGTGAATTCGTAAAAGTCCGCGGTCTAATTATTACATTTTAACGATCGAACGAACAGTGTATGTTGTAAAATTTTCAATTGCCACGTTGATCTGTGAAAGTTGCGAAAAAAATTCTTTATTTACATAAATTACTTTCTCTCTCTCTCTCTCTCTCTCTCGATCTCCGATATTTGTCCCCTGTTCCGTCGATCGCAACGTATCCCGAATGTACGTCGAACGTCACATTTTGCCTGATCTCAAATGGAACTGTCAAATGGAACGAGCTTTGGGTTCGATTCAGCCGGTCGCATCCGTAGGAACAAAGCAGCGGGAGATTACGAGGACGGAATCGAAAACCGAACGTTCCTAATCAAGTTAATGCGTATTTTCCTCGCGTCGCACGCTGAATTACAGTCGGGATTTCATCCTACGTCTGAAGACTACGACCTCAGCCCCTTTCGAGCGAGCGAACCGCTTCTGCCTCGACTTTCCACGCTTTAAATTCCCAAAGACAATCTCCTCGGGACCGTTCTGCCAAATTCGATCTTACGTTTACACAATTCGACGATTACACGCCGAGCAATCGTGGCCCGGAATACAAAACGTTCGGTAGCTTCGCAGCGATCGATTTGACGGCGCATAAAAGCTCCGTCGGAGCGTTAACAAACGAGCGTTTTCGCAGAATAATCGTTGCCCCCTCCCCCCCTAGACTTTCTCCGAGCAACTATTAATCTTTTGTTCCTCGTCCATCGTCTAGATCCCGGCTGGTAATGCATTGCAAATTAGTCGCGCCCAACCCCCGTCCCTCCGCCCTTCCCGCCGTAAATTACACATTGATTGAACTAAGGTTACGGAACCAATCTCTGCAGGAGGTTGTAAGTCGTGCGCAAATGACGTTTAATAAAGTCAAACAGCCATCGTCGAGTATCATACATATACTTTCATCGCGACGTGAAACGTTCGCGGAAACTTTCGCAAATGGCCTTCCTTCGTATTAAGAAGGATGGAGAAGTTAAGAAACAATTCATTCTCGCAAAGTATCTCTTTCTTCCTTTTTTTTTTTCTTTCTTTTTTCCGTGTTAGAAACAATCTTCGTAGTTACGAAAAGATTCTACGTAAAAATAATATTTACGTAACGAAATGGTAGTTGGTGTTTACGAGTGTTTATGTAAAAAAGTCGACATTGAAGAGATTTGGTTCGGTTCTCTGCTTTCCAATCGTGTTAGTTTCTCACTGGTGAAATATCGACTTGGAAGATTTGACCAGTTTTATTGTTGGAAATCGTATATTATGTCGTACTTTCTTTTTTAGCATATAACTAACTAGATTAATAATCATCACGGTTGGAACGTTTTATTATGTTGATAATTCGAACGATTGAAACTGTAATTGATCGTATTTAGGGATAAAACCTACAATTGCGACATTTGTATTTTGTATTTCTCGGAGAAAAATTTATCCCGTTTAAGAAGGAAACGATAACGCTCCAAACGTCCGGGCGAAACTGCAGTTGCGAAAGAGTTGGAAACATTCGTTTCAATAATGAGAAAACTCGCACGGCCAAAATTGAATCTCGCCTGATTCAAAAATCAGTTTCCAGCGAATTAGCCGGACGAATTTAAAAAACCGTGAAAGTGACTTACGGGTTCTTGATACACACGATAATTGTTTCCGAACAACTATTTGGCCCGCGGGGCAGGAAGGGAGGGGGCGGTAGGGAGCACGAGGAACGAAAGCAGCAGCAGCAGCAGCGGCGGCGGCAAAATGGTAAGGGTGGACTAAGGAGAAGCAGAGGTCGCGGCGGAAACGAATTTCTTCGTCTCGAAGGAGGAGGATGTAACAGCTGGTGGTAACAGGATAATTACTTCTTAGCATTTCACGGCTCGCCGAATCTCAGGCACATTATGCGCCCGTGCTGGAAAGCTCTCCTTGGCCGTTTTCAAGAACTCGTGATTCCTGGCTCGTGAAAAACTTCCCGCTGCCCCCTGCTCCCCCTTGCCGCGCTCATCCACCGCCACGGTTCGGTGATTACCGGCCAACTATTCGTCATTTTTCCACCGAGAAGGAGACACGTTTCTCGAACTCGCTTGTACATTGATTAACAAACTCGCGCAACGGTGGCTCGCCGGCACGGTTTTTCAGCCAGCACGTGGAAAATGAGAAATATCTGTTTGTTTCCTCTCTCTTTCTCTATCTCTGTAGAAATGAAAAAGAAGCAGAAGAAAATGTTTCGTTAACGAAAGTTCCGTGTTGAAACTTTCGTCGGTGATAATGAGCAATTATCGATCGATCGATCGATCGATCGGTGAAAGAGGACAAGCGGAAAAGACGGCAATCGTCAAATAAACGGCGAGTTTAATTGAATGGCAACGGACGACGAGCGCGCGCGTACTTTGCACACCGTCCCACGATTTACCTTGGAGCAAATGCGTCCAATTCAGTACCCTAATAATCGATAGGAGAGAACTCTCTCCGTGGGAGAACACGCCGGCCTCGAAGATTTACGAAGGCGCTTTGATTGCCGGTGATTAATTCTTTAAACGCAATCAACGGAGTGCTTCTAATTCTATGGGGCCGTTGTTCCGCGCTAATTGCATATCGTTAGATGGTACGCTTCGTAAATCAAACAGGTTTCTTTTTTTTTCTTCTCGTTTAATTAATTTCGTATTGCCGGTTGAGCTGCTCGAAATGTGATTCGAATTTAACCCTTTGCCGCTGCGCTATTTATTTGTGTACGTCGCGTTCCGATTGTACAGGTTTATCAACAACAGGGGAGTCAACTATCGACGACCATGGTGTGAAACTTGTGTCACTTAAATTAAGAGGGGCATATATATATTCTATGACATTTTATGAAATGTGTACAACACGATATTCATAAATTTATGGAAGAAATTGTAGAATACATATACAACCTATACGTTTCACAGAACGTGTCTTAAATCTCTAAAAATGCACGATTGTAAATCTACAAAGTTTAAAAATTGGCCATTTCATTCTGTTCGTTCAAGTGGATTTATTTTATTTCCGAAATTACCTGAAGTGACAACGAATGAATAGAACGTTGATCGTAATATCACACACAAGTGTTTCTTTGGCTTGGTTTCAAGGAATCAAGGAAATGGCGATCAACGTTGATTAATGTAGCGGCCCTACGATTCCTCGACTACGAGTTTCGAACGCTAGACTAGCACAAGCCGCAAGTGGCTCCGACGTTAAGCAAGTAGCGTGCGGAACCCCGCTAGGAGGGTGATCATCATCGGGGCCCAGCGCTAGTTAGCGGAGGTAGTTAACAACAAGCGTCTTTGGCAGTGACGAAACGCAAAATCGCCTTTCTTCTCACTCTCTCTCATACACTCCTCTCCTTCCCAGCTGCATCCAGGGTCTTTATAAACACTTTACAGTACCTTCAATTAAAATATATATGTGTATACACGCGAGAAAGGCGGGAAACCCCACCGGCCCAGAAGAACCCGTCTGGTAATGCCAGGGCAAGCAGATCAGGGGCAAAAAGGGTTGTTAATAAGGAGCGTCAAAACAGAATCTCGGCCTTAAAATGCGGCTTTAAGCGGCAACGATAAAAAAAACGTACGAAGCGGTTCATATTCATTTGCCGCTTAATTGGAAATTTATGGCCACCGGGAATATATTACTCGGCTGTATAGTACCGAAACTGTCGGCTGTAACTTTCGCGGAAATGAACTTTAAGCGAGTATCGGCCTACGTGAGCAACCCTTCCTCAGTCTTCGTACTATTTACGAAACTTCGATCGGGGTGAGAATTTATCGCGAATGATGATCGACTGGAAGAATGCAGCGACACAGAGGTCGTCGATCTTTTAGAAATTTTTATACATACAATTATTACACATTTTTATTCAGATTCTGATGTTAGTCGATGAAATCAGTCGAAAGCCAGGTATTTACTCTCTTGGTTACAATGTAACTAAACGTGGTTGAAATCTAACAGACTGGCACAGTTTCGAAAACCCTGCAAACGGAGAATACAACCGCGTCACAAATATCCTGTAAGATGGTTTCGTTACGCGAATATAACGATTGTCTTTGATGTTTTTTGAAATTTGGAAGAATTTTTTGTAGGAAGGAATCGCGAGTTGGTTGTTCAATGAGGCGTCGCGTGTCTGATCAGAACCGTTCCTACTCCACTTCCGACCGTCAGATATGCAAGTTTCCTCGATAAATAAGCGAGCGAAAATAAAGTCAAACTTGATTCTCGTGGATTCGTTGATCTTATAGAAGTAACGAGAAGGGGAGAGGAGTGAATCGTCGCGATGACAAGACGCTCGACAAACGTAGAAATGTGAAAGGTTACGGAACAATTTCCTCGCTCCCACGGGGTTTCAGGCTGGGCGGGAGGGTCGGAACGAGGCGCAAAGATTCTGCGGATTTAATGGGGTACAAAGATATAAAAATGACGTCGCTAGGTAGAGGGTGAGGGTAAGATACGGTCAGCAATGGCGGTATTTCAAACTAATGGCCAGATGTTGTCACCTCTCGTCGACCAGTTTGTCTTAAGGAGCGTACACAAGGTTCGCGTGAAGGAACTCCGCCTCCCCCCTCGCTCGTGGAAAGATCGTAACATTTTTCTGCGGCACGTAACGTTGTCTAGCTCGAGCTCCACAGTCGGATAACTTAATTGCGTTTCGAGGGAGAATTTTTAACCGGGGTTGAGCCTTATCTTAATGGAAACACATTGTCCATTCTATCCGTGGATTATTAAATTAACGTTGAATCTCATTCGTTGGAAGCTGCAACTCTCACTGAGACGTTTCCCTTGAATCGCTCGAGGGAGAATTTTTAATTCTACTCGTTGCGAACCTGATTTTAAATGTATTCGGTTTGGCAATTTTCTTAATTCGACGATCATGTGAAATTAATGAGATTCAGGGGGGAATTTTTTATCTCGGTGGAAGCATATTATTCGTTCCGGTCCTTGATTGAATTAACACTGAATTTGATTCGAAGGTGTTTTACGCGTTAATCGAGTTGAAAAACATTTTGAAATTTTCATCGCTCGTTCTACTCGTGAATTTGGCCCGAATGAAGTTGATCAGTGAAAATTTATAATTTTTGCTAATCCACTTTTCACGAAATCACTTGAACGCACAACTTTCCAAGATCAAAAAGTTCCGGAGGAAAAGTTTCAATCGACTTGAACTTTATTTTAACAGAGGCATCTTGTTATTTCTGTTAGTTTTCATTAGTTATTGAATTAATATCGACTCTGATTCGAGTGAATTTTGCGCGTTAAAAGTTGTAACCGCTGTTGAAACATTTTTCTTGAATCTCGTTAAATCCACGCTCGCTCAAGATCAAAAAGTTTCGTCGAGAAATTCCCAACCAAACTGAACTTTGATCGAAACGTACATTCTTTCGTTCAGTTGTCTATTAAATTAATATCGTTTCAGATCAACGATCGTTAAATTGCCACCATTAATTGATTATCGTTTTCTTTTACGACTAAATTAAATTATAGAGGATCGAAACTCGTAACCGAACAATTTTTTCCATTTTCGCGAATTTAGTCGAATCGATAATTGGAACAAATAGCCACCATTAATTAATTAACCTTCTCTCTTGCAACTGAACGGTTACGGAGAGTTAAAAATCATTTTTTCCCCACTTTTACGACTGCGTAATTGTAATAAACAGCTACGTTAACCAATTACCTCTTCCTCTCGCAACCGAACGAAATTCCGACTGTAGAGATGAACAATTTTCCCCATTCTCGCTGAAAATTCTAGTTACGTCGACGATCGTTCGAGACGATGAAAAGTTACAAAGTACAAGCCCCGGGATCCGGGTGACGGATCGTTACGTTTACTTGGAAATTCATGAACGCGTTTCACGTATTCAATCCGAAAATACGTATTTTTCAATCTTCACACGGAGGAAGATTCACTCGAAGAAAGTTGGTAGGTGCGCGGCGCGTCAGCGGGACGAGGCGTGGCGAATTCCTGACGACAAGTGTCGAACGCCCTGGCAGACGGACGTTCAATCTCGAATTCTCTCGGCTATATGCCGAGCTGAAGGGGAACGAAGTCGATGGGAACCGACGCGACGAGGAACATGAGCGCTCGAAAAGGCGAAGCGTGCGACGCGGATATAAAAAGAAAGGACAGCTATTCATGGTTCGTTTGCAGCCGCTGCTGAATCCAAATACACACGTGTACCGATATCCACCCCCCCCCCTTTACCGATGCAACAATGGCGCTGCGTCGCCGGTGCTAGCACCGAGATTCTCAATTGTTGTACAGGTTAAGTGGTGTATGCATTTGGGCCAATAAATTTCCAGCGGCGTGCAAATAGAGAGAGAAAGGCCGTGAATAACGGGTTGCACACAGCCGGCCCGCTGGGGAGAACAAGTATTAATTTATGTAAATCTGCGACCCTCAAGTCCACCGACAACTCCCGTCAAACGTCGAATTTCAAGCGGAATTCACCGTTCCCCACCGCCGGTTAACCGGTGCATTTCATTTCGACCGGGGTGTGTGCGTCGCGGTTTACGGGATATCCCCCCCGCGTTCCTCTTTTTTCTTTTCTTTTTTTTTTTCTTTTTTTAATTTCCCGTTCTACGGGACAAACGTTAAAAATTGAAATTATTTTTTCTAGCCGAAGAGTTGGAAAAAAAAAAAGAAGAACGGCGAAAACGATATGAAAGCAAAAATATTGAAAACCGCGAGCGTTGTTTCATAAAAGATTAAACTTTTTGCAGGAGAACGAGAGAGAGAGAGAAAAGAGATTTGCTTCCATCTCCCTCCTGGCTAAAAGCTCGCGGGTAGCGTTTTCTCTTATTTTCGGTCGGTAAAATAGACCCGCGGAGCTGGGGTTTTATTTATGGGCAAGATCCACGGACAGGCTTCAGCCGGAACGTCGAGTCGTTTGTTATTTTTTATCACGACCTTCCCGCAATTATCGCCCCGGCGTTTCGCTATCGTCCTCGCGCCGCGGACGATATCTTACCGTTAATTTTTCACTTTAGCGCGGCTCCGGTTGGCTCGCGCAATCGCACCTCGCGACTCGGCAAAGATTGCCAGAAGCCAGAAGCCAGATAGAAGCCGGTTCGCCGCCGCGCTCGTAACTTACGCGAAAATATAAATTAAACGTCGCGCGTTTACTCGTGCTTAGTTAGCGGCCGGGAATAATAAATTCTAATGAAAAGCAACCGGCATCCGCGGTTCGCGCGCGTGTACGCACGCTGGCGCTGACGCTCATCCGCGTTCACGCTCGTGCCCCCTTTTGAAAAGTTCGTAATTGCGGCGGACGAGCGACGAGCGAGTGTATGCGCACACAGGGTGGCGGTGAAACCCCCCTCCTTCCCTTGGCGAACGATCCGTCCCCGGTTTCCTTTGCGATTAATTTCCTGCGATTCACCGCCGGTCGTTCTAAATTCTTGGATAACCGAGTTATTAAGCGTCACGAGCCTGTCTCGCCCCCTCTTCGAACCTTTGTCCCGTTCAACGCGACGAAAGTTCAACGAACCTCGTGGATTTTTACGAACGATCTGCCACTGGCGATCGTTGAACGTTCAACAAAGAAACGAATTATCGAATCGAATTCTCGAATTCCGTTGGCATTAAAGGAACGAAAGTTGTGAAGGTGTGAAGGATGCTGTGAAAGGAATTTTAGGTAAGGAGTGGGAGTGAGAGAGAAAGCGATAGTTTTGCGTTTCGTCTCGGAATCACCTAGACTCATCCAATGGGGCTGATGGCAGCGACTCTTTACCCCAGATGCTTGTTATAACTAAACACACCTACTAGGCTAGGCTGGTCACCCATTCTAGCACATTCTGCTGCTTAACGTCGAAGATCGGTAGGACATCGACGCTAGCCGCGCAGCCACTTATTTGAGGAATCCTAGGTCGCTGCAGCATTATTAAATGTGGTGAGTTTCGTCCCACGCGCGTAGAGTCTTTTCGTGTTATTTTTGAGTTAGAAAGTGAGGAATTTATACGGAACGAGCTCGCAATCGCGTTCAAACAAAATTCGATTGATTCGCTTTGTTCCTTTGTGCGTGTTATTCCGTTCTTCGTTGTATTTTTAAATTACAAGATGATGACGCGAAATTCAACGCGGCAAAAGAAAAAAAAAACGATCGAGTTCTATTATAATACAATCGCTGAATACGAATTTCGTTTGACAAACATAAATGGAAATTCCCCGCTCCGATTTGATTTCGAATTACTTTTGAATTGAATTTCATTGTGATCGTCCGGCGCGCGTTTCGCTCGTAAGCGCGTAAACGAAAATTCTTCGGGATTACTTTGTTTCTCGCTCTTGTTTCTCGCTTAATTCCCAAACCGTGGAACGTTGACCATAATTTTACAGCGGGCCACGTCTTTTCTTTTCTACAACATCGATTCGATAATGAATTTCTTCCACTCTCCGTCGGTGGATTTTCTGTTCGTTCGCGTTCCAGCGCGCATCTGATTTATCGGCGGCTCAATTATAATCGTAAATCCTCTTTTCAGCCCGACGAATCGCTCCCAGGGGTGGGAAATGGAAAAAACTAATCGGGTCTTTTTCGCCTGGCAGACCGGTCTGGGCTGCTCGATTCGCATCAAACGGAAGAGCCGTCTTTACTCCCGCTCCTTTTGCTTTTATCACGCTCTGGCGTTTCTCGTTTTTCGGCGTACCCCCTCTCCCCAAATATTCTCCTGTCTTCGTTAAGCTTTGAAACAGCGGCGAACGCGGAGAACGCGGTGATTCGTTGTAATTCGAGTATGAAAAAAAAAGAAAGAAAAAAGAGAGAGAGAGAGAGAGAGAAGCGTAAAACGAAGGTTCGCGTGGTTGTTGTTGCAACGAAAGCGTGAAATCGCAATTTGCACATGTAACGAGCGCAATCACGTGGGGAATTTGTTCGGTTTCGAAAAATATTTAATATACAACGCGCGAGGGAAACCGCGATCCTTGTAGGAGTAACGACCGGACGTCATTCGGCTCTCCCTATCGAAAAATTTCCGTGCCTATGCTCCTTTTAATCGATAATATTTCGTTAGTTCATACGCTGCTCGCTCGTAAGTATTCGATAAGTTTCGATCGATTCGTTTCTAGTCGCGGTATATGGATTTTACCGTATACCGCGTGGTCCAATTGATGATGAATTAGTAAATCATCTACTTGAAAGCGTAACAACAATATGTCACAACACGTGCATATTTATTTATAAACGAAGCACTATTGAATTACCTATTGAAATTCTAAATCAGAAATTTTTCAATGAACGTAGAAGACTCGACTTTCTCAATTCGACTTACACTTCAGAAATAGTACATAGTTTGACGATAACAAATAAATTCTCACAAATATTTTCGTACTTTTGCACAGGTCTACAGGTGTCAGTTATTATCGTTACACGTTAGTTTTTAACGATAATAGTTTGTGATCGGATCGTAGCACGCAATTGCAGGTGTGACTGCTGCAACTTCATCCGTGTTCAACTTTCCAATACTAAAAATACGCCCGGTCTACGGCAATCGAGTCTGCGGGTATATATTTTTGAGCGACGGCGTATATTTTTAACGAAGTGTAATCGGGCGAATTGGCGCGGGTCTGAGCAAGGGCGCCACCCTCTGTTATATCGATTCAACATTGTTAACGTTTCGCACAATAACGCGACATTAATATGTATGCAGTAGTTACTTGGTGTTTATAGTCAGACACGACCGCTCTATTGTCGAGCTACTTCGCTCGTTCATTGTGTTACGTCTACCGCGTTAATTTGTCTTCGAAAATAACAACCCGTTAGAATTCTCGGTGGAACAGACGTGGCGACGTTACGTTGCAACCGGGCGCGCGTGCAACGAGGAAACTCGTGTTTCGTTTCAACGTCGGGCCTTCATCTATCATCCGGCAATCGTAATATGGATTTAACGCGGAACCGTGAAATCCAATATAACGTAAATCCATCGATACGACGAAATTATGACGAACAACTGGTCGGAATTCTTACCGCGAGAGCGCGCCGGATTTACGGGAGGAAATGT
>KQ435753.1:738766-760155 GCA_001276565.1 Melipona quadrifasciata | reverse complement strand
CTCGTGAAATGCTGAAACCGAGTGCAGGAGTTGAAAGGTCGGCGCAAACCCCTCGATCACGAATACGAATCGGGAGGGAGAACTCGCGAACGTGCGACAATTTGCCACGGTCGATCGAAAGTTTAAGTACATTCTTAGGTTACTCGAGCCTCGGAGCAATGGTCGACAAAGAATCAAGTAGAATAGATGGGCGGACGGTATTAGGAGCGAAAGGTTAATAACGTCTTCGATCCGAGGACGGGCTTTGAAACGGAGGCGCGAAAGCGTGACGTCGCGTCGCGGCGGACTTTATCGAGCCAGCTCAGTTTCGGCAATATCAGGCCGCGATAAATTTCCCTATATCTGTGAGAAATTCTCCAGGTGGTTGGTCCACGTCGCGTCTGAGAAAAACAGAGAGAGAGAGAGAGAGAGAGAGAGGAGAGAGAGAGAGGCACGATTTAACAAGGATGAGCGTAGCTACGTCGTCGCGAACCTTATAAATTCTCGGCAAAGAATGGCTCTGATGATGAGGAACTCTCGTTCTACTCGGGCTTCGAGTGCATTCGAGGGGAAAATGGATGCTGCGATTAGACGGCTCGCAGATACCTCGGTTTCCAAGGAAATTCACGATGGGTTTGTTCGTGCGGTAATTTCACTGCCCGTTCTGTACGGGATTGTAAAACGTTTCTAGTGAAGCTCCATTTTGCCGGAGTCCTCCGACTAGAATTTTTGGTTATAACCATTGTATTCGTTAGTTATTCGCGAGGGCATTTGCACATTTTATTATGCACGCGCATTATGCGAAACGTTTTAATAACTTACACGATCGTCAGGTTTGAAACAAGTGTAAAAATTTATATGGAAATTACAAAATGTTTGTCACGAGTGTATATTTCGAAGCAGACACATTTAAACATTTGACTATTCGTTGCATCGATAAATTTTAATGTTCGATGAGACTATGTTTAACTCTTATAACACACTTTTTTTTTTAATTAAATATACGTTTGCAGTAACTATGTTGACACTTACTTGCACATTACTTGTACATACATTCTTAGATTGGTTTTGAACTTTATCAGTGTGTTAATAATAGTGTTCGAACTTCTCTCATAACAGTGTTAGAATTTTATACAATATAACACACGTAATATAAAATCTTTTCTATGTGATATGTGTTAAAACAGATTAGCTGACGAAAATATTCGACACGTTTTATGAATATATTATACGTATCACCTTCAACGTCCCTTTCAGAATACGCGAGTAGAAAAAGACGAGAGACACGCGAAAAATAGAAGAACGTACACGTCGAATTTATTTATTTTTTTTTTTTTTTTTTTTTTTTTTTTTTTTGAAACGAGCAAAGAACGAGTGGTGAAATTATCCGATAAACGTGTGACAAAGTAAAATTATACAAAAACGCGAGAATTTTTCTACAGCCCCCGGAGAGTAAAAAGTAGTCAGATCGATGGATAAAAATGGAGAACGAGGAACGTCGGGACGAAAGTAACCGGATATTTGCCGAGGGTAGATCGCGTTTTATAATAATGGGTAAATGAATCTTCCTGTCGGAATATTGACGTATAAAAGACTAGTGGCTGGCCAATGTACTAATTGCTGGTTGCCTCGACCGCTCCGATCGACCACCGAAGTAATACCAGTATCCCGATCCAACTAATTACCCAGTTGGTCCATTAGTGTAATTGCTGCCAGCACAATATCCAAACATTACTAGGATATCAGAACCTGTTTGTTAGGAAATTAGACGTCCGCTTCGTGGCATTCATCACCGACTATCGACGCACGCGTTTCTATTGCGTCGTTCTTTCGCAAATTATTCGTCGTTTGCAAATCTAAATTCACTCGACACGAAGGAAGCGTTTACATCCCCAAAAATCGCGAGAAATATTTGAGGTGGTAATAATTATTTGTCCATCGCGCAGAAAAGTTGAAATTCGCTTACACTCAATAATTTCATAACTATAACAACAATTTGCAGGGAGCCTCGTTGCTTTCACATTTTCTAAATGAATGAAAAATTTCCGAATAACTCGATCATTATTAAATCACGCTGTTAATTGCAATGTTGTCTTTAAAAAGGAATGCAACTACGACGACGTCAGTTGTCGATTTTTGAAATTTTACTTTACAACCTCGTCGTATCTTTCCTCCTCGGGATTATCCGCTTGAAATATATATTTTTTTTTTCCAGACGCCGCCTCGGGCGTCTCAAGTCTCGTTCCCATCTTTTTTACACCTTCCGTAAACGTCCTCCGAAAACAATTCAAAATTTATACTCGTAACTTACGGCCAGATTGCGCTCTGCGGCGAGCGCAGGGGGGAACTTCCAACTCGTGGAAGACGTATTTCCTAACTCGGACAATGTGTCTTCCGACTCTGAACAAATACGTCTAAACTTCGCAAGATACATCGCCGTCAACTTAATGCGACGTAAATTTGATACTGATGTTACCGTCACTTTTAATGTTTCAACCAACCCTGGTGAAAACTTTTCGAACAAGTTGCTGATAAGAATCTTCGTTCCTCTTTCCCGTACTTTTACAAGGCAGCGGAACACCGACGATACTTACCTTTATCGCCCACTCGCCTCGGACCGAAAAGAGAGGATTTAAACTGCTGCAAGAGTCTCGACGATGCTTATTACGCTGCGGGTTTTTATGCATTTGTATCAAGTTCGAAAAGTTGCAAAAATGCGCACAATGCAGAAGTATATAAAAAATATCGAACGAAGAAAGTTGTTCATGATTCTCTTAAATGACAAAGCAATCTCTGTCTAAACACAAACAAATGTCAATCCCTTTCAGCAATTGTAGAGAAAGAAAATATAAAATTCGTAGTTAAAAAATGTATAAAAATCTAATTGAGTTAATTGAGACATCTCTTAATTATGATACAAGTCAAATATTAACATTATCGCGGCCCGATAATTTTCAATTGTTAATATTTAAAAAAAGTCTAAACACTAGGAATTATTTCAATGAATGAAATCAAATACACGAATTAAATGTTTCGTTTCACTCTTCGTATTTCGCTAATTCCGACACCCGAAACACCTTCTAACTCGTTTTATTAGCCCGTTGTACCTCGAGCTATAATAACGGAACTCTTGTTCCAGCCAGCGACGAAACAATATTTCAAATCAATCAACAACACGCTCATCCTGCAACTTGGATCGTAATTACATTTCGAAAACGAATGCAATAAAATGATTCGGCGAGCGCTGGTACGAACACGATTATTGAAAATATTGGAAGCGTGTTTCGGTTCGAATGTCATTCGTTACCAGGGGCCGTTGGACTAACGATCCCGTTGTTTCGTATTTTTAGCAGATGAAGCGTCATGTTTATGAACGTCCGTTCTGTTTATTTTTTCTTCCTTTTTTCCAATTTAAATTTCCAACCAACTTCGCTTCGTATCGCCGTTTCCTCTGAATTTCCACGAATCCTGAGACATCTTTCTCTTTTCCTCCGATTTCACTTAATTTAGAAACACGACTCGCTGGAAAAAATATTTTTCAATTCAATTTACATTCGTCCTCTTCTTCTTCTTCTTCGTCTTCTTCTTTTTTTATTTACCACGTAGCTAATTTCAATTTGCTCGATAAGAGAGAGCGTAACATCCAACCGTTCATATTTTATTCCATTAGAGATTTCTTTTCTGTCGAAAAACGAAGAGAAAGGGCAAAAGGGTAGAAGGCCCGTCGCTGAAGGAAGAAGTCGTCGTAGCTGACAATCTGATTTAAATTTATGAGCTGTTCATCAGGCGTGAGCCGTTCGTTTACGTTTCGTTAACCGAACCAGAAGTTTCGTCCCTCTCTCGGTTTTTACCGTCGAACACTTCCGAGTCGCCTTGGAATAATCGATGAGTCGATCGCGAGGAGGGGCGAAAGAGAAGGGTAAATAGTTACGTACCTGGGTTATGACATCGTTCCGGTCTTACGACCTTCCGGCACTTCCGCTATAATATCTTCAACTCATCGTGGAAAGTTCTAGCATCGTTCCTTACAACTGTGCTCGTAATCATGAAATCCCGAGACAGAGCAAAAGAACGTCGAATCATCGGCTGGAATTAACGGCCTCCAGAGTTGATAGATTCTTCCTGTGTTGGCGCATTAAGAGCGAAAACAAGGTTGGTGTCAAGTCTGTATTTCTGCGAAATTTTTTAGAAAAATTAGTTTCGTAAATAAATTGAAATAATTGATTTCTGATTGAAGGTTCTTGACTACTTAATTAGCCAAGCCGTCACTAACAAGTTTGTTCGAATGTAAAATGATCAGGGACTGTGAAGCAGTATCATACGTTCTCCTACGATTAGAAAATGTCTCGAGTCCGATAAAAGCCATGAAATAAAAATCTCACACGTGCGCGGAAAATAAGAAACGTTTTTCCTATCGAAGCAGAAACGGAATGGGCAGATCAAGAATTTAGGATATATCTCATCAAAATCTTTACGAAACGATTGGAAAAACTCGATGGTCGTGTGTCGAATCAACCCCAAGAATTAAGAAATTCGACTCGATATCGTTTAACGTAATGCATTAATTCTGAGGAACGAACGTAGATAATCATCTTTGACCGTACCATTTGGCATGAATCAAGGCTCAATGATTTCTTTCGCCTAGTGGAATCACATGGTTCTTGCCGGTTCGTGACTAGTACACGCAAGGGAAGAGGTCTTTCGGTATCGTAAAAGGGGAGCCCTTACGACATTTTTATGCGACGTGGTCAAGCCCATATCTTATGCGAGCGGAGGGTTGGGCCGGTTTCAAAAGGAGAAACGTCGATACAGAAACCGTAACGTAGGGATAGTCGTTGTACGGTAGAAGTAACGACCACCCTTGGATTCTCCGTTAAGCGAAAAACGAGGCCGTAGAATCCTGTTATTGCTTCCCGACGATATCAAGGATTCAGATTGATTCAAAGTTACAACCGACCTTATGACCCCTTCGCCTTCTTCCCTCTTTTTTTTCCCCTCCTACGCTCGTTTCTTTGTTTCACTCTGTAATTTCGTGCCAGACGATCGTCATAGAGTGAGTCAGAAAAGTTGTTAGTGCGACAATTCGATCCTCAGGTTTCAACGATTCGTGTTGCTTTTGCAAGCTTCAAGAATGTTAATTTGCAGTACAAGCTTTGAAATTCTCGTCAACCAATTGTCATTTGGAATTTTAATGCAAGTTGCAAAATTCTCGTTAATGTGGATGTCAATTAGTCGATGTTTGAATTATTGTATCTGTACAACCTAGAATTCCTCAACTGCGAGTTCCGAACACTGACTAGCACAAGCCGCAAGTGGCTGCGCGCCTAGCGTCAAGGTCCTCTCAATCTCCGACGTTAAAGAAAGCAGAGTGCGGCAACACCGCCAAGATGCGTGCACCGACAAGTCTTAGCTGGTAGCTACGACACAAGCGTCTGGGGTAAGCAGTCGCTGCCATCAGCCCCACTGATCAGTCTGGGCAGTGACTCCGAGACGAAATGCAACCTTCGCCTTCTTCTCTCTCTTTCAACTACCTAAAATCCTTCCCATGCATCCTTTCTCATCTTTCCATTCCCCCTTCATATCTATACAATACACGTGCAGCAACGTATAAAATCGGCAATTGGAATCCTTTACATATCAGTCACAGAAATATTTGTCTCGGTGTATCCATCTCCCACGACTATCTGAATTTTCATAAAACATTAGTTACCATCGATTCACGTTAGAATAAATCTGAATGCGTGTCATCTTCAAAGTACGACCTAACCTAAATGTTCCGCATCCCCCTCGGGCAGACTTCCTCCTTCTCCCCCCTCCCTTCCCGCGAGACAACCGCAGAGAGAGAGAGAAACCGCGCACGATGTTTGAAAGCTCGGCGCGTGACAAATAAAACGCCAGAAGAGAGACGCGTAAGAGGGAGAACAAATACTCTTCGGAATGGAAGAAAGAAATCATCTAAGGAAGTCGAGTGAGCTGAACGCCGTATAAAGCCCTCGCTTCACCGATCTCCCGTTTCGCGGAAGGCAAGAGAGGGAAACGGAAGAAGGAAAAGGCAAGAGGACGTATCGTCCTCTCTTCTTTCGCTCACGCGGCTCGAAGAGGAACGGAAGAACGCGGAACTGGCGCATTTATTTCGCGTCTTATTCAAAACGCCGCGTAAGACACGATGAAAAGAGGGGAAACTAATGCGAATGTATTTATTCTCGCGGCATGACGCCGCCTGGACGGAGGAAGAGAGAAACCGAGAGGGATGCAAACAGTTTGTTTACGTAACAAACCAATTTATTTCTTCGCCGTTTCCTTTTTCTTTTCGAGCCTCCCCGACTCCCCGAGGGAGAGTAAATTTCTGGTCCTACCGACGTGGGCTATCCCCATTTTTCAGAGAAGAAAAGGAGAAGAACTTCTACCCGTGTTGACTCACGTTCTAAGCTTCTGTGTCACTTCCCCCCCCGCCCTGCTGGTCGTTCTCTGGTTCCTTCGATTTCGGTGTCGTATCTCACCGATCCTCTGGGACACCATGAATACCATTATCGCCCCTTTTCAACCCCTATTGAAACTTACAAATCGAGACCGACGACTCGAAACTCTATTTCTGGATAAGTTTGGACGATGTCTCGGTTAATTGTATTTCTTTTCTTTTTTTTCTTTTTTTGTTTTTGTTTCTTATTTATTCCTGTTCAGCGAGAGACGAATCACGAGTGTTGTCACGAGTGTGTTGAAAGTTTTATTTTACGTAACGACGGGAGTACAGAATAATAGAGAAGATGAAAGAGACTCTTTTCATTCCCTGTGCGTGATAATTAAACCGTAGAGTGCAGAAAAGTGTACAAAATACCCGGGGATACTTCATTCGGTAGAATTTTAATAGGTAAAACAAACCTCTACATTTTAAATTAAATTTTAATAAGTAAAACGAACATCTAACTATTTTAATTACTTTTGTAGCATAAATCTCTGCAGTGTGGTGATAACTAAATTCGCTTGAAAAATATAATTCTTTGCACAGTGATTTATTGAAAGTCAGCAGATATGCGTGGATGTATATGCATATATTAATAATGACTTTTAATTACTTTCTGCGATTTTTAACATCGCGTGGAAGAAACGCGGCTCAAAGTCAAAGTGTAAAACGACAAAATAAAACAAGAAAATGTCGGGAATAAATTACTTAACAAGCTGAGGGAGGTCTCTTTGAAGGCTTCCCTTAAGGGACTGCGATTTTCTCGGAATTAATACGGGGGAAAGTCAACGCTTTTGTTCCTTGGATTGGCGTGTTTCGCGGGAAACGACGATGTTTAAAAGCAACGGGCAAGAAAGGTTTATTCTGATGGAATATTATTTTGAAGTGACTGGAAAACGAAGGTAAAACGACGGATTATGTATGATTAAACAACGCTATTCTTATAAATTCTTTGAATGTTAAAAATGTTCAATTAGATCCTTTCGTGGAAGGGTCTAATGGACTGTAATGAAATATCATTCTGTGCATATTTCACGAAATCTGAAAAATGAAATAAATTACATTATTCAGTAAAAGTGGTATTATCATTCCGCGTAAATCCTTTATTAAGCTCTGTATCGCGTCTTTCCGTAGAGAGCATATCGTTGCAAAATATCATTTTCAAATAATATTTATTATTATTTAACGAAAACAGCATTTGCACGAGTCCATTTGGAATTAAAGTTAATTAAAGCGAAACGTTTTATAAATAGAACATTGTTCTACGCAGTTTAGAAACCCTCTGAAATTTTCACGTACATCAGCAAACACGATACGATGCTTCGTTCTAACGAAATAGTATTTTTTTAAAGAATCTAACAATTGAGGCCGAAACAACAATCAGGTATTATTTAGCAAAGGAATCGTCGTAAGATATCTCGCAGGTATTTGTCAACGGAGAGTCGAATTCAATTGGACCACGGCGTTTAAGAAATCTCCGAATTAATCTACAACGTAATGCATGGTCCCGACATTGATGAATAGGGTTGCACCGCTCGGTGACACACACATACGCGCGGAACAGCCACGAACGTGTTAATTGCCTTAATCCAGTATTCGCTTGTATCTATATCCTGACGGGGCAGAAGATAAATTACAGGCTCGTTGTTTTGGCGCCAATCATGCGAATACCATTTCCTCGATCCGACCAGATCACCGTTTCGTGTTTCCACCCGCAGAGTGTCAAAAATGATTCCGGACGATCAGCGTTGTTTGTCACTCGTCGTGCTCGCGTGACACTTGTCCCTTTCATTTTTCAACGACCAGTGAAAAGGACATCACTTACCATCGAACAGATCGTAGTTGGACGAGACAGCGAAATTACCGAGAGAGTTGAAAGCTCGTCGCCATTTTGTCCGCTGTAACGAAACTTTTCCAATTTTTCCTTTTTTCGCGGAAACGCATTTAATCTCGGTGTTGTCGAAGGAAAAATCAATTCTTATTGCTCATCCATTCTCTTCTGTTTCTTTAAAAAAAAAAAAAAAAAGACACGTGTAGAATGAACTTTGAAATTCATGTTCTAAAAATTGTATATTTAGTAGAGTTTTTATGCGATAATAACAATTGAACTCTTTGGATCTGTGATTGGTAATAATAATTATGTACGCAATCGTCATTAGCCATTGTCACAGCCTATCGTCGCGATCGAAATTATTTCATATAATTATGTACGCAATCGTCATTAGCCATTGTCACAGCCTATCGTTGCCATCGAAATTATTTCAGTATATGATATTTTGACGCTAATTGTCCACCGGTAAAATTGAATTGTAATACGTGCGTTTGTAACATGTAATTTTGAAACAGAGAAGGATGGGTACGCTTTAATTCGATTCATTTCTTTTTGATATATCCGCGTCCAAGTACGCCATGCAGCGGGTGTTGGAAAGTGAAAAAAACATTGAAAAAATTTTTCACGACAGAATCCGTCCCAGATTTCAAAATCGGAAGTCTCTCCTTCGTAAAAATCCTATAAAACTTGACGTACACTTTCTTTTAAATCACTTTCTGTCAATCTCCAAACGGAATGATTGGAACGAAGACACATATACAAGAAGATACAATATTATGACGGGAAGTTTTAAGTGACTGATAAAAGGAACGTAACAAATTTACCGTAATTCCTCGTTGGTCGTCGAACCGGTCGGTCAGGTTTCAAGACTCTCGGGGATACGATGTTTCAAGACTTTTAAGAGCCGGTGGAGGAAAAGTTCACGGTTCCTTAAATTGATCAACACTCTAAAGTCGTTTGCCAACTTTGTACCTGCTCGCTCGAACGCTTTTAAAGTCGAATAATATTTGAATGAATTGGAACACGTTCGCGGCGAACGGCTAAATATCCGAGAAATTTACAACAGGGCGATTCCCATCTGAGACAGCCTGAGGCCTTAGGACTCTTTCTCGCTCGCCGACTTCCGGCCGCCTTTCTTTCCGCAGTTTTTTCGCGTGCCAGGTAACTCCGTTTCCGTAGCTACTTTTCCCCTCCGTTTTAACTTCATCTTCTTACTGTCTTGCTTTCGCTTCGACGCGGAAAAAGAACGAGAAATCTTCTCTACCGGATCTGTTACACCAGAAAACTCCTGTCCCGAGGTTTGTCCCGCGTCGGGGAAAAAACGAAGCTGACTTTACGAGCGTCATCTGTCTCAGCTGGCGGATAACGAGCAAATTAAAATTCTTTCGTCGATTCTTTTTAAATTCACTCTTCACCTCCGTCACGATCCGTGCGGATCGGCGTTGTCAACTTAAGTTACTTTCCAATTTCTTGTCATTTCTTTGTACCCCTCACTCTGTTTCAAATTTAGGTCCTGAACTTTGCTTGCTGGTTGTCTGCGATGATAAATGGCTTTAAATAAATATTTGTAACATTTCTTAAGTATAATATTTCTCTCTTTCTTAATGTCAATAACTGCAAATGAGTCAGTTTCTTCTTGGAACATCCGGATTGAATTATCTGGAAGTACGAGGTTGAAAGTAACGAATTTTTCTAGGAATTTTACATAGAAAGACCAAAAGGCGGGATAAAAATATGACGAGTCTGTTCTCTCTGACTTACTATCCCCCTTATATTGTGTAATAATTAAAAAAGGAAATAACCTGATAGATTCAAATGATACAAATCCACAATGTTTTGTAGGAAACATATCTTTGAGTCAAATTATCGTTACAATGCATAAAATCGAATCTTGATTCAAGCGTTATTAACGACACTAACACTTCAAACATGCTTAAGAATATTTAATTTCCGTAAAAGACAGTTTCGACTTTTCCACGAAAGATGGGAAATCTGAGTTGCGCCAGAAAAAATCCTATCCGGAAAGATAGTTCCCCTCGTCGAGGAAAAAGCCGAGGAGCCGATTTTACGATCCGTCGTCCGTCCTCCCGCTGGCGGATAACGAGCGAATTAAAACACATACGTTCGCCGGTCTTTTAAAAACACCGCTCGTAATTCCTGCCGCTGTGGGGATGGCTCTTTCCACGAATCGTTTAAGCGTTTAAATGTTTTGCCAGTAATTGTAATCCCCGCTGGCGAGTAATTAATGCTAATGAAACGGTCGGTGCCGGTTCGGTGAAAAATCTAACGGGGTAATTGGAAAGTCAACCAGGGGGGGGGCGCGTTCACTCGTGTGGAAACAGTTTTTCGCAATTACATTCGCGACGTCATTAACGAAAAATATATATATTTCTCGTGATGTACGGTCGTGATCGTCCGTTCAGAGATGCGGCGAGATCGCGCGAATTTCACCAGCAGCTTGACGCGCGTTCGCGCTGCTAGACACGGCGGAACTTTATTTCTCCGCTGATACTTGCGTCACGAGAGCACATCAAAGGGTTGGACTTTTATCCCGCGCAGAAGAGCTTTACACGGTTCGGATGATACGTCTCGGACAATCGGGATTCTGCAGTTTGCTTTGAATTTTAATTCTTTTGAGAGAGAAGGAGAAAGAAAAAGGTCATTGTTGCAACCGCTGACAATGAGTTTCACTCAGAGTTAACCGAGAATATTAAAATTTTTGAGACGTTAAATTGTTAGTTTGACGTGGAATATACATGGGGGACAGGTGATGAAAATCTTTGTGCATTACGAGAGAAAATCATTTAACATTTGAGTGAAATTTTCATTCGTAGATGGTTTTTATTTATGAAATATATTTACTCGAAGATGTCGTTCGAGCCGAATTTTAAAGTTTTCCAATTTGTTTTTAATTTTGTTATCGAGCTTCGTTATTCATTTAACGAAAATTATGACGCAGAATACGAAGGAGCAGGATATGTACGTTCCGAGAGAAACCGTGGTTGTACGTACATAATTCATGGATTAACGTCTAACTAAATGTACCCAATTTATTATTACGGAATGTCCTAGTTTCAGAATGGCATGGCGCGGAATAAAATTTTTTCGTTCGAACCTACGTTTCCTCGGAAAATAGATTTTAAATTAAACATGCGTAAAACTTACACTTGACACGCGTGCACTCTGTAAATTTTTAAATTTAATTTTCTCGGAAAGAAAATTCGCCTTGCGAACAATTTTATTCTACATTTTTCGCAAGAATAATCTCCTGTCCACTTTGGAATTAGCCTGATTCAAGTATACTTGAGAAATATTCAAAGTAGAATTAGTCAGTTCTGCGAGCGTGCCATGAAAATTCATACCTTTGGGTTCAATCGTATCTCGCATTTGTGTCGCAAAATTTTTCACATTTCTCGTTAATGTTTACCTCAATGTCGTTTTATTTGCATTAGAATTGCATTAAAATATTACGAGGAACATCCTTTGTAAATTCTCTCTCTGACATTTTATTCGACGTCACTTTGCTCGCGTCTCACATTTACGTCATCAATTTTCACGCCTGAAAACAACTTGGCTGTTTTCGCTTACTTCAACATTCATCGCGTAAAAACTTATTGCGCGGAGCACGGTACGCTTGTCCTTTATAAATTCCTTCCTCTTCGTCGTTTCAATCCGTCGAGACACGGATTTCGCCAGGCTTTCAACTTGAAAAGTGTATTTTCCAGCGATACAAAAGTCGCATTATGAACGCGGTAATCCGACGGCGTGTGTAAATCTTGGGCAATCGATGGATAGATTCAGCGAACCAGAGGGAACAGTGAATTCCACTCTTTTCGCCCCGTGTCAAGAAGCACTTAAGAACAGGCGTTGACGCGGAATCGATGGCTTACACGGGCGCCAGGAACTTTGTACACGATTCGACCAATTCGTTGTGTTCGTTTGTAAAGTGTCGCCATCGCTACCTATGACACGCTGCCTCGATAAAAGGAACAGAGTCGCAGCGAAACCTGACAGGGGAACATTTATCCTCCGCGCGGCGGTGAGATAGAAAACTCGGACGGGGATAAAAATTGCGTGCCACTCCAGAGGAAGTACACTGCCGCGCGTAAATATTCGTACACACCTGGTGCAGTTTGATCAAAAGCTTGATATTTTTTATTATATTTTAACTTGTTCCGGTGGAAAATTTCGCGCTATCTTGAAGGTGGTACATCGGCTTAAATAATTGGACACTGGGTGCATTTTGACATTTGATGTTTATATCACAATTTACTTATAATGATTGTCATAATTTTATATCCTCGACACGTGTTACATCTCAATGTAACCATCGAGTGTTAGTTTTTTAATAGTTTCTGACAATTGGTATCAGTCTGATCAATGTTGGGGCATTCCACCGCTCGATACATTGTCCGACCATCGCTTACTCCGCATTAAAACTTTCTCGATGTTACGAGATTAAATAAATTAGAGTCTACCGACGCAACGAGAAACAAAGAAAAAAAAATGCAACAAATAATCAGACTGTTTAAAAACTTTCGCAATCTCTATAAAATAGCCTCAGACTTGTTTGAAGCTCTGCTGATCCCAAACTTTGACGGATCCCAATCGGCGTTTCATTACATCACTGCCAATAAAGTATCAAAATGTCTCACGCAACAAATGAAACGTGCAGTGAATTATTTGTTTAATTTCTGTCACCTCTATCTCTACGTGAACCAATACGTACGTATCAAGTTGAATTGTTAAAACGTAGTGTAGAGCGTTTGAGCTGAAATGACAGTGTAAAAGAGTCTCCGCGCGTTTTATTTCAACATTTCCTCGAGTTACTTGTAAAGTCAGTTAGACGATGACGCCGCCCCTCTGTGTGCTCTCGTCGGATCGGAAATAAATCCCAAAATAATCCCGGAAGTTCGCTAGGGCCCGGGGAATAAAAACCGAGCTCCGCCCCGGTCCGCTAATTTAGCCTGGAAATAACGATGAAAAACGAGGGCGAGTCGATAGCGTTGCCGTTGGCCAAGGGAAGCCAAGCGACTTTGGTGATCCTCGAATACTATGGCTCCGGCAGACTGGAAGCGTTACGAATTATAATTTCCGGGCACGCGACAGCAAGCCGATCCTACGGATTACTAGCAGCGACAGTGTGGTCAGCCGAGCATGCACACCGAGCGCGCTCGTCTGCCAAGGGGATGGGACGCCTGGCCGGTTCGTACCGTGAATTTTAACCAAAAGGGGGATTTACCTCTCGCCACTCTCGTTGCACTCCAGTCTTCACCTTTCCGCGCCGTGGAAATTTCCGCTCGATAGCCGAGCTTTGATTCGCCCCACCAGCCCCCCTCCCCCTCCTCCTCCTCCTCCTCCTCCTCCTCCTGCTCCACCTCGTCCACTTCGTTCTTATTGTCCTCTGCAATGGCTGACTTCAATCCCCGACAAACTTACCCTCGATAATTATCTGTCGGCGAGAGACGTGCTTTCGAAATTTGTACGGCCGCGCCACCGTGAATATCGAATTTAGGAAATTTCAGTTTGTTGCCACGATCGCTGGAATGACGAGAGACAACGCCATTCGACTCGAAAGATTCAGCGGCAATTTCAATTGAAATTCACCGCAGCACTTTGCGAGATTTCGTCGAACGATAAAACTGTTTCAGAGTCGATTGACGATGGTCGAATGGAGCTAGGGAAACAGAGGGAAGTATCTGGCGTTTGTTTTCTAATTCATCGTCGAAAGTGCTCGCGGTTGAGAATTAACTTTGCGAGATCCGACGGGCGTCAGACAAGGGAAAGATCCTTAGGAAGAAAGAGCGAGACGTTCGCAACGTTCTTTACAACAGGATTCCCTCGGTCTCGGTCTCGTTCAACATGCAAACACGGCCAGCATGGACGGTTGTTTGCGTTCTCGAGTGCAACTTGTTGCGGATCCCAATTTCTTTCGCGAGCTCTTCAAAGCTTGTCGCCGGCTATTCTTCGCGTTAATGCGAATTTCAATGCGATGAAAACGTGATTACAGAGGTGGCTGCCAACGTAGACGTTTATTCACTTTTCGCCGCGTTCGATTCTGCGAGGCGTTTTCTACGAATTGACGAAAGTTTCGACTTTAATTTTCATCGTCGTCGCGTTAACTTTCATCTCGTAAACGACGTCAGACAAGGCTGACGGCACTTTTGTCGTCCTTCGTGCGATAGATTTTACAAAATTAAAAGTCAAAGTTTTCCGAGCGTCTACAACGATTATAAATAAACGGAGAAAATGGCTAAATTGGCTAAACGAAGCTAACGTTACGAGTCGTAGATTACAAGTTACTGCAGCGGCAACTGAACTTGAAAAATTGAATGATATCGCGTTAAAGAAACTGCTCGACTGTTTTGATATCAATTGTTTAATTAGTAAAGGACGAAATTAGAGAGATTCAACCCGAATTTTGAGCTTGTGAAGGATTCGATCGTCAATTCGGTGATATCAGGCGTCACGCCTGAGAGAGGCCCGGGATGAAATAGAAAAAGCAATCGTTTCTGGAATTTCCGATCGGGTAATCGACGAATGACAACGGCGGACGAAATCAAATATTCATGGGAATTTGATTAAACGTGCAATTGATTTTGAACGCGAGGCGAAATATTGATACCGGCGTTTAATGCATCGCCGACTAATCGAGAAAAATCTGTAAGTAGCATCTGTCCGCGTCGCCGGAATCGAAATCAATTGTAACGTGCGTGCGTGCGTGCGTGAACCGAGGCGAGGCGAAGGTTCTAAACGGTTCCCGAACGAGAACTCTTAATGACATTTTCCTGTCGAGATGTTTCTTAGAAACGATCTCTTCCGGCGACACGACGCGCTAAAGAGACACCATTGAAACGTGAACTTGCACTTCTCGGCGGTTTCTCGGCAAACCCGGCGAGCACAGTCGGAAAAGTTTCTTCTCGTAAGCAGAACGTAGACAACGCCTCTCTGTCTCGGTGTCTTTGCCCCGAGAGCGGAACACTCCATTTGCGAGCTGCGATTGACCCGGATAATTGCGCCGGCGGAGCACGTTTTAACCTTATGAATAGATTTCGCACAACTCGATTATACTTGAAGACGGCCGGAGCTTGTGGCCAAGAAAATAAGTAACGAAGCGAGAAATTGAGCAAGCGAAAAAAAACAAAAAAAAAAAAAAAAAAAAGGGAAAAAAGGAGAAAAGAAAAGAGAAGAGGTAGGATTTCGGTGTAAGCGGGTAGAAATTAAAAATTACCCGCAGAATGGATTACGATGTTCAAATGTTTGTTTCGTTTGAGAGACAAAAGCAGTGCAAAAGTAGAAGAGAAATTGAATGGGAAAACACAAGTGGCGAATTTCTATGCGTATTGTGTGAGATCTGAGGGCTGCAAAAGTGGCGGGAAATGCACAGTGTCGAAAGAAAAATTTAATGCTCCCTCGACACTTAAACTATGTCACCGCGTCCATTAGCAACCGCGAGTAGCCACAAAGTCCGTAGAACAACAGGCAACTGCAGCTGCAAATAAATCATGACCTGTCCGTGAAAAGTTCTCCGCGATCGTTCCGTTCACGCGTTCCGGCTCTGTTAACTCTGCCCGTCGTTAAAATTCTATCTGCATTGTGTGCTTCTGTACGGAGTGGGCAAAAGCTGCGTCGAACTGCAAAGAACGAAATCGCGGCGATAACGGGGAAGCGAGGGAAACGGTTGAAGGGCGGTGAAAAATTTGTTGCACGGCGAACATTGTCCAATTTTCAACGTGGATTCACGCGTGCTGCTCGCCGTGAATATTCATGGGGACGTGAGAGCTCTGTGCGGGGGTAGAAACGAACGTAGACGACGAAAGGGCTCGGGAAAATACTTTAGACGTTACGCTGGTGGCCGCCAGTTTTCACATTCTCGCCTACTTAGCTCTCCTCTGCTCCTTTTCGAGAACGACTCTTCTTCCTCCATTTTTCCCCGCGATCCCAGCGAGACCTTTTCAATTTGCAGCACAGCCGCGCACCGGCAACCGCTCGCATTTTAATGACGGTGATTATTAACCGCCACGATACAGTTGTGCAACATATTCCTTTCTTCTTTGAAATACGCTTGTGAATTCCCTCCTCCCTTCTTCCCCGGTTGCCCACCCTGCTGTCCCTTCCCTTTTTCGCTGGCTACAATCGCGGAATACACTTCTCCGCCAGGTTTCCCTCTGTCCTAATTTTTCCGAGCCGTGCGTTAGAATTTAGAAAGCGAGCTCCAGCTTCTCCGTTCTCGCGAATTAATCGTGATTATTACTAGCTTGAACGCGCAGCTTGCGCAATATATTCCTTTCTTCTCGAGAAGAGATACGAGAAAACGTACTCTCCTCCCGATGCTTTCTTTCTCGACTCTGCGCACACTTGCCATCCTCTTATTTCCTCCTCTTTCCCCAGCTGCGGTCGCGAAATAGACTTTTCCACTAATTCTCCGTTGACTTTCCAAGCCGTACGTTAGAATTTAGATGGAGTTTAGTTTGTTTGTTCCAGCGAATTCGTTTAGCAATTATTTTGACAGACTCGGTGTAGTTGCGCAACGTATCCCTTTCTTCGGTTGAAACACACTCGTGAATTTTCCACCTTCTCTTCAGTCTACACGTCTGCCATGTCTCTTTGTCTCTCTCTCTCTCTCTCTCTCTAGCTGCAACCGTGAAATGGACTTTTCTGCTATTTCTCTTACCGATCGCAGAGATTTTACTTCACGCAGCTTCGTACTTTTCTCGGGTTGCCAGTTTTTAGTTGATTTTTCACTGTATAATAGTGGACGGAAAGAAACTTTAAATCTCAAATAATATCACCGAATCATGGACAATAATTCATTGGTTTCGTTCTGCCTTTTTGGGCGCTCATATGTTACATTGTGTCTTCAATCTCCCGGAGAATTTTTTAAAAAAATTATTTTGATACTCCCGTGCAAGAACCGATATTATTTTCAACTTTACTTCTACGCCAACTCACCGCGTTTGTCACGCATTGCAAGTGCGTGGGAAATTACAAGTTGAAAGAAACGGAGGCTCATAAAGCTCTTTATCCCTTCGCGTGGTCGCGGAAGAACGTTGCACCTTTATATTCGGATAATAAAACCGTTATCGCCCTCCACGCTTCTTTCCCTTATTCCCCCGTACAAGACAGAATTTAACTGCGAAGATGCAGAAACGAGAGTTTACTCGCGACCAGGCGGGAAACACAAAGTGTTGGAAACGACAGTTACGGGTTGTAGGTAACTCGACGCTGGCAGCTAGCTTTTTCCACGATCGAGCGTTCTGTCCGCGACCTTAATGACCTCCGTGACATTCGAACAGACTCGACGACCTTAATGACTTTGAATTTTCCATTCGAGTAATTTCACTTGACTATTTTATATAGCCGAGGCAAACGATCCTCGAGGTCTCTGGTAATTTTTACCAGACGGCACGGCTCTTTTACGTCGCAAAGGAAATCTTTTACATTACGGGAGGGCACGACCGTTTGACTTTTCGTTCGACGAGCGTTTGTTGTATTCGCCGGCAGCTGGTGTTTTAATTTAAACGAAAATATCGAAAAATATCTCCACGCAACGGTACGCTCTGCAAAGTATCGCGATTGGAATTTTCTTGAAAGTGCGGAGGTTAACAAGCTTCAACTTTTAATCACATCATTTTAAAATCCATTCGTTGGTTTTCAGAGGTTCAGACTTTGGTTCAGAAAAATCGCCGACTCAACTTCGACCGTATTTTGTTTTAATTCCCGGGGGGGGGGGATGAGTTCATCAATATTAAATTAAAGTTCACGGTTGACACAATTCCGTGTCGAGTGTATTTTAAGTGAGACGAAAGTTTGGTAGAGTTGCTTCGGAATAAAGAACAACAAATAAGAACCAACCAGTTCCACTTGGAGATTGAATTCGCGATTCGGTATAATTTAATTGATAATCAAATGGAAACGCATAAATATAAAATATATAAACGTTCGGAAATTAATGAAAAAGACAGCATTTCCTGTATTAAGGAAATAATGTTATATTGGAAGTTGTCCGACTTATGATGGAACATTCTACTTTGTTACGCTCGCAGTGCAATCTATCATCTCACGGCCGTTTATTTTTTACAAAACATTTTTAACGACGCGATGTTCAATGTGTCTGAACGTGGAAGAAGAGGCTTTTATCAAAACAAGATGAAATTTTTCTGAAAAATGATAGCGAAGTGGCAAACGAATACTGCAAATTCGCTGATCGAAGTTTTTCTCTAAATCAAAACCTACAAAGTTTTACTTTACTAAAAATTTAATAGCGGACAATACGAATACATTCCGATTCCGTGAATGTCAAGTTAATCGCAAATGTTTCCGCGAACTTTCCAACAACCGAAAACAGGATTACGATTCTTTCGCAACTTCTCGGCAGTGAAGGATCAAGGATGCAATTTCCTTGCGTCAAGATGCAATTAAGCTTTCGAACATTTCGCCGGAGGAATTAAAACGATGCACGGATTCGCGATAGACCTGAACAAAAAGCAGCGGGGCCGCTTTGTTGTCGGTTCGACGGCTCGATTTCAAAGGAACATCGTTTCATCGAGGATGTTCCAAAGAGAAAATTGTTAGGCTTGGAAATCAGCCTGACGAGGCTCGAAACAAGGCGACCTGAATAATTTCCCCGTTCCCCCGTTGCACTCCACGAACCTTGAATCTCTCGGTCCTGTCGGTACAGCCAACTCTGCGAGACTTTTCGGAAATTACGGTCCGATAAAATTTCAATGAACGCCTGCATTCCCACTTGCTGCATCTGCTCGCGCGAATCTAGATTGATCGCAAGGAAAAAAAAAAAAAAAAAAAAAAAAAAAAAAAAGAAAAAAGAAGGCGAGGAAGAAAGGAGCGAGGAACGCGTGCAGGTTTCATTCCACGCGGAGACACTTGGCTGCTCCGGACGTTATCTCACGTCGAACATAATGCAACCCTCCCTGGAGCTACTTCATCGCCTGATAAAAACAGGCCACTGTATCAGCCGCGAATACACACGGCCGTCTAGATAAATTCAGACCTCGATGCGAGGAAATCGAGTGCAAAGGGTTAACTTGACGCAACAAAATTGAAAAGGCGCAAGTAGCCGCACGAGAAGAGAAAAGGAAGACCCTCAACACGGAAGAACGTGTACGGGTGATAATTTTGACAGGTGCATAGGTAGATAGAAAATAGGACTCACTTTTAAACTGATTTTTTTGTTCGAGAAATCGATCAATTACTTTAAAGACACTTTTGCATCGCTCGCGTAATAGAAATGACAAGATTAATGAGAAATTGCTGTAAAGCATGGATAATCATCTCAAATGTGCATAGATGTGTTTCTGTGTAACTAAAAAGATTGATTTTAAATAAAAATTTTTGTCTACTAAATATTTCAATGAATACTTTTACTTTTTCTTAAATATTGCATTATGGATGCAGTACCGTCAGGGCCACGAGGTAATTGTCAAAAACCTCTCAAAAACATGCACTTTTCGATCTCTTGACCAAGGCGCCAGTACCGCAAGTTCCTAGGAGGTCCACGTTGCGTAAGTCTTTCCGCGTGTGCAGCTTGTGCGCGTCTTCTACTTTCGCGACAAGCTATTAGTAAAAATAATTAGCGTTTGGAGATTGTCCCTCGTACATATATTTGTACCTCTTTGTACATCTGTCAGTGTAAATAAACTCTTTAAAAGCACCAAACTAAATACATGTTGCGTGCATTCGTACATTTTTAGAATCTTGAAACTTCCAAAAATGCACAAACATCGGCGGATTAATAGTAGACAGTACCACTGTACACCGACAATGTACAGAATCATCTACGTAATAGTAGCTTTAAACACTTAAACCGACAATTTTCTCAATCGCCAAAACTAATCGTCTCATCATTACAGACACACGATTGTTACAGAAAGAGTTGACGTGCAGCAGGATCGCGTTCGACGTTCGACTTGCCGCTTGCGAGCGATATCGTTTCTCTCTATCCGTCGAGTTCGTTATGAAAATTTCTTCGCGAGAGTGTCGCGTTTGCACGAAGGAGGAGGGAAGAAAAAAAAAAGTGAAGAGGAGAAAAAAGGGCAAGAAACGGGGGAGAGGAGGTAGCGTTTCAAGTGGAACAAGACACATCGGCTTAGATAGAAGCGTTGGCCGTGTTTGCGCGTCAACGTACAGCTATTTATACAGCAGCCGCATCCAAAGGTCCTCTGGATCACGCGCCGGCACGGCCTCAAGCAAGACAGACGGATTGGGGTCGAAAGTCGTGTACTTAGCTTAATTAATAAAGCTCGCGGCCTGAAGCTGCCACCTTTTTTCCCCTCCTTCGCCCACGCTAGCTGGAAACTGTCGCCACCCTATTGTTCTCTCTCTCTCTCTCTCTCTATCTATCTCTCTTTCTTGCTCTCGCTCTTATCCTTCTCTCCACGTTCCCGTTCGCCCGCCTTTGTTTGTCCATTTATCTTCGAGGTTTTAGCATGTACGCCCCGCGCGCGAGCTTCCAACCTATCGGTTATCTTTCTGCCATCTTAATTGTTAATTTATCTGTTTGCTCAGCTACGCGGCAGCATTGTTTACCCTGAGCTCGTTGTCGATCGTTCGGCGTATTTGCGTAATTGCACGGTGTGCACGCGTGGAGTCGCGTGAGCGTACCGTTTGCGCAAAACATCCTCAGATTTCGTTCAACAACACGTATTTATGGAAAATCGAGTTTTTATTAACGAAGGAGAAAGACTCAATCGGCGTGTTAAATATTATGTCGCGCAATTATATATATTACGTATCGCTCGTTTCGTGGAAATCTGCGCCGGTCTTTGAATTTTCCACGTATCGTTCAATTTCATTGAATTTTTCGTCGCTTCGTGCGACAAACGCACGCCGCCGTGTCCCGGATGTACCGAATCTCTCTCGTCGCAGTTTCTATTTCTCGCGGATTTTCGTACCTCCTTTCAAACCCCGTCGACACAATCGCGCACAGTTAGATTTCATTATTAACGCAAATGAAATTTGAAAATCGTTCGTGCGATACGAATGTATGACGTATTTATAAAACGCGCGTACAAATGTCCGGAACGGGGGCCGCGCATACATTCAGATGGGCGAAATTGAAAGCAACAAACGCCCGGACAAGATTTAATCGATTTCCTCGAT
>KQ435753.1:697041-710603 GCA_001276565.1 Melipona quadrifasciata | reverse complement strand
TGGCGCCGTTTCTAAATACTTTGAGCTCCCGTTTCGTCTACGACTCGACCGGTGATTTTTCGAAATCGCGTCACGCGCTACGCGAGGAATTAAACGGACACGGTGAAAAGAGAAGAGAACGTATAAAACGCGCGGCTACTGCGATGGTGTATAAAACACTCGTAAAAAATGAAACGCATAAAGTTTTATAAAAAAAAAAAAAAAAGTAAAAATGAAAATGAAAAACTTTTCTTGCGTCAAACTACTTTATACGTATCTTTGTACACGCTTGACTAAAATTTCGCCTCGTTCATTTATTTCCCACTTCAAATTATTCGTACAAAGATTTGCAAAGTGATTGTTATTCGCACAACGCAATATGCATCTACAAATGTTCGAACACTTTGGCCAACTACCGCAATTCCAAGTCTCGCGAACTTGGCGAAACGAACGCGTAGAGATTCGAGAGGAGGCCTGGGAGTAACGATCCTCGAGAGTAAATTGGCTTCGAGCCTGTTACGTATTACTCGACATATGTCACCGTTATCGCCTCGCCGCAACCGGCGACGATTCCTTCCGTTTATCCCAGTCCGGGGGCGGAGTTGATCAGTTCGGCATGAGGGATTCACCGTGGCTGTGCGCTGTAGTTTTCCAAACGCTTACCGCGGGAAAAATCGTTTGCAGGACGAACAGGACGTGGAGTGGATATCTCGGCGACACAATGCGGCCGCTTTATCAACACCTGAACGAGGGGAACTCGCGCGCCAAGCCCGGCTTCTATCCGAAAGACGTTAGGAAGAAAGACCCCCTGGCGAGCTCGCACAATTTAGAGCTGCTCGATAGGTGAGCACTTCAATTTCATATGTCCTTTTTTTAATAAAACGCCTTCACAAAGGATCGTCGCATTTCGGCGTCAGGAACACCGTCCAAGTCTTCCGTAATTTAAAAACGTTCTACGCCGACGTGTCTACGTTCAGTCTCCGTGTCGTTTGAAAGTAAATATCGGCTCGCCTGGCCATGACGGCATAATACTACTTGCGTGAACTGTTCGCGACAGAGGATTATTTAACTCGGAATTTTAATTTCGGTGAATATACGGTGGAATTTATCGGGTGGAGGAATCTATAAGTGGTTCGTGTTATGGGATTGTTCGTAGGCTTTCTCCCTGCATATAACTTTCTTCCGTGTAATAGACATTCACGTGCAAATGTGTAAATCTAAAAATTTTGTGTTCCAATAATTCCAGTGTTCATCTCTCTCTCTCTATATATATATATTCTATTATTAATAATTCCATGCCTGTTAAGAATAAATTACGTCATATTTACACGTAAAGAACTAAAAATCTTTTGATAGATTGTTTCCTGCCAAAGAAATAAATTATATAGCACAATCACGTGAACCAAAATGTTAATCTAGCAAATATCGTTTATTTGTGTGTCTACTCTGTATTTGTAAGTAATACTCCTACGTCTTTTGATACGTTCCCTGTTAAAAGTAAATAATACATCAACATTTACGTCGATACGACAATTAATTTAATTCAACAATTAGTTTATTCTCATCAACCTCCAATCCTTTGACAACAGAAAAGACGACCTAATTAATAGGTAAATGCATTTCACCTGTCTGACCACGTAGCTTCTCGTTTCACTCGTAGCGTCTACGTGGGAAGTTGCATCGGAAAGAGGCCAAGTGTCTTCCGCGTAACTAATTGAAATCCCCCGTTTCCCCCCATTTACCGTAGCGAAGTGGAAGTTGGGAAAAAAATAAAAAGTTATACAACCGTGTAAAAGTTTTATACGGTCGTTCGCGTTCTCGATCACCGGTTCTCGTCCCTCTAGTCCCCCCTCGCTGCCACGCCAATCCGTTCGACTCTCTTTTCTTTCTTGCACGGGTGACGTTCAACGACCTCCACTACGATTCCACTTAGCCAGTCTCGACGAACACGTCGATGAAATATT
This sequence comes from Melipona quadrifasciata, assembly GCA_001276565.1. Taxonomy (NCBI): domain Eukaryota; kingdom Metazoa; phylum Arthropoda; class Insecta; order Hymenoptera; family Apidae; genus Melipona; species Melipona quadrifasciata. Next base: position 708,660 of record KQ435753.1, on the reverse strand, counting down.
CCAACAGCAGTGCAGCTGCAAAAGCCAAAAGGTCAAAGGAAGGAAAATTGCCGGTCGGCGAAGAAAAGCGCAACGATTACTTATCGTCCGGTCGGTTCCTCCCGCGGACTGTTTGCCGTGCAATGCTTGCGCTTCCATTTAAAGAGCCTGTACCTCCATTTTCCCGGGCGGAGAAAGAGCCGGAGCTATCCGGACAGCGAGCAGCGATGAAAACGTCAAAAATCGAGAGCAAACACCATTATCGACCGATCCAATTTAACGTTGCCCGCGACCGAGTTATCCTTATCGGGACGTTTTCCGCGATCGACTCTTTTCCTGGCGCGGGGGAGGCAAGTTTGATTTGTTGTTCGAGTGCGGATCACGTATCGGCCGAATCGACTACCTTGACGTCAAACATTCTGCTCTTCTCTTTTTTCCCTTTCTTTTTTTTTATGGTTTGCCAAACCGAGTTCGAGCATGGCTCCAACGTAGAATCTCGAAAATTTCTTTGAAGTCGATAACTCGGTTATCTCGCCGTACGAGCTTCGGACGAGGGGGTGGAGGTTAGAAATTAAAAAATTTTATTTCTACGAACGTTTCGCGAAAGGTAAAACGAATGGTGAAAGTCTGACGCTCGCAACGAAATGGAACGATAATTAAAAAGCTGACTAGAACTTTGCTTATTATTGACACTTTCGCCGGCAAGACTGTTGCTTTTCTTTTCGAATACGCATCGAAATTGAAATTATTCCAAAAATTATTCTACTTTAACTGAATTGCAGTCTACGATAGATTCGAAGATTTCTAAATGTCCACGATGGAGTTAATTGTCATAAATAAGTCACTTGCACAGAAGCGAGTAAAATTCTCAAGTTATGGAGGATTTAAATTTACTTGAGGATATGTACGTGATTAAATTGAGAGCGACAGCTTCTTTAGAGTGAGTGTAAATGCAATTTCTTCTTAAATGTAATCAGGTTGTACAGGGAACGATATTCTCGGGTGCTTCGCAAAAGGACGTCCGTGGATCCGAAGAAAACCACTTGCATGTTGTACCTGCAAGCCGATCACACGTTCTTCGATCACTACAAGTCCGAGGAGGCCAGCATTGAGGTGATGACTCGTCACGTGCAGCGCGTCAACTCGATTTACAGATATACAGGTAATAAATTTGTAGAAAATTCCAAATGCACGAAATATTCAACAACACCTTGCTTGTCACGATATTTAGAAGTAATTCTCTGTTCAGATCCAACTTCTTCAAATTTACATCTGTAAAATGAGAAATTGCACAAACATCCAACGATCAGTCGCTAGATGACGCATTTTTTTTTTTTTAAATTGCATTCGTCGCATAAACGTCCTGCGCCCTAATAACAATTAAACCAAATGAACTTGGGCAAAGTGGAATAAAAGTAAAAGCTGGGAAAATAAGACAACGGGAACGCGAGGAAAATTCGCAGAAATCGAGAATGGTTTTCGGTGGGGAAACTAATATACGCGTAATTCGTCGGAGTGTCTGTGAAATTGGTGGAGCAGGGTAGGAAAGGGGGAAGGAAGTATCGGGACAGCAATGAAAATTCTTTTCGTCTTTCCGGCCGTGGCAATCGGCAACGTTTCCCTCCCCGAACTAACAAGTGCGCGTCTTCTGTCTCATTCCGCTGTAATAACTTCGCAAACCAATTAAAACTTTCCCGGACCTTCCAGTTAAACTAACTTTCTGCCAGCGGCGATCGGGGGAAATGAATGTTCCTTAGCCTTACTGCGGTTCCTTTCTGCGCTGCGACCGATTAATGTCAGTTTCTGTGTCTGACGTTGACCGATTGATTCCCGTGGAACTTTATTGCGCCGCTACACACACCTAATGCGTAAACTTTAAACGATGGTTATCAAGGAACGGAGAACGAGAAAAGAATCTAGAAAAGAGTATCACCCACTGCCTTTCTGAAATTGCTTTCGTGCCACCCTTTCGAATAGAGATAAACTACCCTCTTTCTTTCTTTCTTTCTTTCTTTCTTCTTTTCTCTCGAGGGGGGAAGGACTTCTTCCCGTGGAAGAAACAGAGTATTAGAGCGAGGTGGAGTACGGGCAATTGCTCATCCGGAAATGGAACAGCCGTTTAATTTTTCACGCCGGTGTATCTGCGTTATCGCGAATTTTTGCACCTTCCAGAGTTTCCCTTAAACGTGGAATGCAATTACGGCGAAGCCTCGGACACAGCGGGCACAAAGAACTCGGTGGTCACGGTCGAGTGATTTTCCAACCGCGCACGGTGCCACTCGAGGCAATTCGATTCCCCCATTATCATTTCCCTCGACCCGTCCCTCATTCTAGAAATTCGTTCTTTGAAGCCGAAACTGTCCACGCGAATTATACCGCCCGCCCGCTTAATAGAATTACGTCATCAACTCGGAATCCAACTGAGAAACAATCAAACCCGTCGATAGCGGTGTTGAACGCTGCAGCGGTACATAGCTTCGTAAATCAGAGGAAAGCGTTCCTGAAAATCTCATTTGGCCGGCGCAACTCGCGAATATTAAGTAACGGCGGACGCACACACGCGCGCACACGTACACACACGCGGGGAGAAGAGGAAGCGGCGAGCTCTCTCGCACGGCCAGAAGGACTTTAAACGTTGCACCACCTGCCGTAACAACGAGCAAATATTTGTGTCTCGTGACTGAGCCGTGTTTAACGTAGCGTGACCGCGCCTACACGTCGACCGGTCTAGTGCATTACTTAGAATTCCCTATCTCTTCCGTCGTACGATTCGCGGATAAAGCTGGTTTTCCGGTAACGTTTCCGTCTTCTCTCTCTTCTTCCAACAATTCTCTCTCTCTCTCTCTCTCTCCCTCTCCATCTGTTTCGTTCCCTCGGTCTCGCTCTATCCAACAGCAGGGAATATACAGCGACACGCGTTAGGGTTGTGTCGATCTTCCGGAACGATGGTCGCGCGATTATCGGCCATCTCTACACGCGAGCATTTCGGATGACCGATCGACCACCCACCGTCGGAAATGCCAGGCCGAACGTGCATCCCTTTGTCCCCGGATTAGACGGCATTAACTCTCTTCCCATCGCGATATGTACAACTCGGAGGCCGCCGAGCCTAAACGCTCTTGTCCGACGAGAGATCTGGAATTGCACCGATTAAGGATCGCCCACCCACCCCCCTGTCGCCCCTCGCCATCCCGCGAGATCTCGTGCTTCTCCACTGATTTTGCACGATCGCGCCACCTAAAGGGAGCCGGCCATTGTCGCCTGTCCGCTGACGCGCACGTCTTGGGAAATTTTCACTCGAGTCGAGAGAGAGAGAGAGAGAGAGAGATATTGTTCGACGAGTTTATATTAATGTAAAATGTCGCTTCTATCGCTTCGGCGTTGAAAAACAGAAATTTAAATTCAAGCAGTAATGTCGCGGTGTTTCAAAATTGATTCGATAATTATCGTCATCGACGCAAACTTCGTTTCTCAGTGAGAGAATTATGATATATTCTGTGGTTTCGCGTCGCTGTCTTTCGAAATACCGCGACTTCTACACGCTTCCATCGACATCTTTCAAAATTCCAATTCAACCAGTCTCGTCAATTAATGACAAATTATGATTTCGACGATTAACGTCACAATCTTCGGAAGAAACTCGCCCTGTAAATGCGAGTCAGTTACGCGTCAGTTACGCGTCAGTTACGCGTCAGTTACGCGTCAGTTACGTAACGTCGCGCGAGTTCTGCAAGGTGTTGTCAAGGGAAGGGAAAAATGGCGAGGCGATAACGCGAAGGGGAGGTCGCGAGGGTGATATCGGTCAAAGGTGGAAGTTCAAACGTCAGTCATTTCGCACGTGGAACGATCCACGCGCGCTTACGATCCTTATCTCGGCGGGCTTGCGCGGAAAAAACTTTATTTTCGAGCGGCATATCCGCGACAGCTGTCACGCGATGCGTTGCACCCTTTATTTGTTTGCCAAGTAATTTTTTACGACATCGGGAACCGGCGAACCCCGTCCACTTCGTAACACGAGTCTCACGTGACGATCGCCTTTTACCCTATTCAATAATAAGCACCGTCCGTTTCCGTCATTCTGCATATTTTCCTCTTAATCCCGCGCGTACGGAGCACTGGTTTCGAAATAGAATGTCTCGTGACTTCGAACTATAGAAGCAACTTTGGATAAGGAGTAGCTGTTTCGTAGGATTGCACGGTAACGGGGTCCGATCATACACTCGATCGTTCTACTTATTCTTTATCCTGCGGAGCAACGCAGATTTAAAAGTAGAGTTTCTCGTGACCTGTAATCGTAGCGGCAACTTTGGAAAGGGGAGTAGCCGTTTTGCAGAATTCAACGATAGCAGGCTTAATTTAATCTGACCACGTACCGACTGACTCTACCTGTCTTTGCTATTCTGCAAAAGTTACTCTCAGACTGTGCGTTCAATTACAATCACGGTGAGTTGACACGCGCGAGATTTATAGAGATTCGTCCATGAATTTCTCAGTTCTCAGATTTATACATACATTTGCGTCTACTCCAAAGACAAGACTTTCTATCTACTGTGTAAATATTTTAGCTTCTTCCACCGTGAATTTTTCATCATCATTTCCGTTCTCGAGCATTGCAGTTGCATTATTAAGGAGCCCAAAATGCCTTTGCTTGTAATTGAACCGTTTACTCGTGATATTTTCATCGACGCGCGGTCGCTGCGAGTGTTGTGCGCAGAAGCGAAGCTGATTAATGCAACGTGAAACTCGGATACAATGGACTTTACGTTAATTACCAACAGCACATGTACATTATAGCACAGATATAGATGTAACGATGCTCGGTGTTGACATTTGGATAGGTTGCTTGCGTATGCACACACGGGAGAACATCTGGAGACATTACCATGAAATTTCGTTGTGTGTGTGTGTGTGTGTGCGTGTGTGTGGAAATCTTACTGTCTCTTAGGCTCCACTGATTTAACATAACAGCGTCTGATACGTTCAAACCGAGCACTTAAACGTCTCCTTCGGTTTTACACGAGTTTGAATGTTCAAAAGTACTCTCAAACACGATTCGAATGACTTTCGAGAGAAGATATATGAAAAAAACTCTGTTTGCTCAAAATTTTATTTCAAACTTTATTTTTGGATGTTCAAGTATACAGCGATGGTCTCAACTTACTTTGACTTGAAAAATATTTTTCTTCCATAACGTTCTTTTTTGAAAGCTGTTCAAATTTGCAATAAATATGAGATAATTTAAAAAAAGAAACTTCCGCATTCACTCTATTTAACTCTATTTAACTAATTTATCGTCATTAAAAAGTAAAGAGGTCACGATGCAAATTAACTGTCAAATTATACCATCGTCGAATAATACCCTCAATTAGAAATTAAAACATTATCAAGAAACGAATTCACTTCACTTCGCGATGAAAATTATATTTGACTGATAATTTTTCGCGCCGTGAAAATTAATTTCCGATAATGTCGAATAAAGAGGTCTCCATCGATGGGTCAGAGGTTCATTTTACACTTAGAAATCACGCGAGTTTCATCGCGAGGTGAAAGGAATCGCGTGTCACGGGGTCGTTTTTCCAGTTTCGATTGGTATTCCCGCGGAGAAGGTGTGTGATTAAATGCTTTCCACCACGCGACGGTGGCTCAACTGTTTCGAAATGCACTGATCACTGGCAGGGAAGCCGAAAATTACTCACCTTACTCGGCCAGTGATTTTCGTTATCAGCTGTCGGTTACCTACGATGAGTAGTTCCCTCTCCTCGACTTGCAGAACCACGCCGTCTACTCCGCCGACTGATTTTAATCCATCCAAACGTTGAAACTTCAATTCTTCGTTCCCTTTCTTCGGGAATGTGCACACGCCCATGAAAATATTTGAACAGCCTGCATCCGACATCTTTTATGAATATATATCGCATATGTTGTAGGAGAGATTTTGACGCATTTTATTGGCGCTTTTACAAACGGTTTGTAAATTTCCGTGCATTTATGAATAATTTCAAGATGCAAAATACACAGAAATATAAATGTGCTCGGAATACAATACGTTCTCGCAACATTAAATTTAACAACAAAATAATTTTTCCTCCAGACCCCGTTTCTCTCGAATGAAAATATAAAGCTGTACAAACAATTATAGTTTAACAAAGAATGAAACAAATTTGGAAATGTGTATCAAAATTATACTTTTATGTATTTTTCAGAGGAAACAGAAATGTTTGAACAATCAACTACGGTTACTTGTGACAATGGAGTCACATTAAGGCAATTAACTGCAGGAATATAAAAATTTTCCATAGACTTATGGCAATATGTAGTTGTTTGCTATTTTGCAGATTTCAATCAGGATGGCCAGCCAGATAATATCAGCTTCATGAACTATTCTCTGGTGAGTAAATTATTCCCACCTCTCTTTTTCTCATTAATCATTAATCACGTATCAGCTACAAGTGCGGCAAGAATACGGAATTACGAAAGTTTATTTTCAAAGTTATCAATTATTTCTCATTTCGATTAAAAATTCCCTCCGCGAGAACCTCTTTTAAGAACAATCGTTTCTTCAATATTTATAATTCGTCCTTGCTGCGATTGTTCTTTCATATTTAATAACATGTCAGAAACTACAGAATGGCGGTAACCACTTGGAGGACCACACGAGTTCCAAGACAAGCAAACATGTTTCAATTAAAAGGACAAGCAATTTCTAGCTAAATATGAATATTAACGTTCTAAAGGGAACATAGTTATATGATGGAGTGAATGGAAGGACGGATGGTAAGGTTTTAGGTAAGGAGTGGGAGTGAGAGAGAAAGCGATTGTTTTGCGTTTCGTCTCGGAATCACTGCCTAGGACTCATCAGTGGGGCTGATGGCAGCGACTCCTTACCCCAGACGCTTGTTAGAACTAAACCTACTAGGCTGGTTCGCATCCTAGCGGGGTTCCGCACACTCTGGCTGCTTAACGTCGAAGATCGGTAGGACATCGACGCTAGGCGCGCAGCCACTTGCGGCTTGTGCTAGTCGAGTGTTCGAAACCCGTATTTGAGGAATCCTAGGCCGCTACAGTTCAATCTCACCTTTCACGTTCTTTCTCAACGTTCAACCTTCCTCTTTTCGTTACGCGTGTTACAAGTTTCAAGCGTGAACTTTTCAACGAGATCAATTACTGAAAATCGCGCGAGGCGTCGGCGTCGGAACGAGACGAAGCGCGAGGTTAATTAAAGGAAAGCATTCCTTAATGGATCGAACCCGACTCGACACCGATCCTCGAATACGCGATCGATACGTGTACACGTCGTCTTGAAAACCCTTCGCCGTACTTCCGGCACTCGTTTCGTTAATTAAAGCGCTCGTTTGCGTGAAATCTACACGAAATCGTCGATAGCAAGACCGCGAATGAAACGCGACACGGCACGACCGCGACTTTTCAACTTTAATGAAACGTCTGAACGCCGGTCGGTCATCGTCAGGGTTGTCGCGACGGTGTTCGTTAAGCGTGGCAAACTCCCCCTGTGCCGTGACTTTAAAGCATCCATGGTTCCGTCGTTAGTCGTTACCTAATACCCAGTGGAGTTTAATAAACATGCAAGAAGGTCGGATTACACGGTGGAGGAAAGTCTATACAGGGAGCACCGCGCTTCTTTCCTGCGGGGCGCCCGCAGCGGAGGGAAATGTGATACGCGAATTCGGGGATAACGCGAGAGTAATTTCTCTCTGTATAGGCAGTTGACTCAAAGGGAATCCGATAGTGATACGCGCTATCTGTCATCAGAAACCGATATTATGGCTTTGTTGTCGGGGCAGAGATTGCTGCGTGTGTGTGTGTGTGTGTGTGTGTGTGTGTGCACAGTTGCAGGCACGAGCATAGCCTTGAAACGAGTCTGAAAAACTATTATTACATCGATGTTACTATCTTGAAACAGTTACGATATACTGAACAGATCGATACTCTAAATAACTGTTGTGAAGGACCGAAATTTCCACTGATATCGGATTCGATTACTGTTCTTCGTGCGCATTGGATATCGGTTCGCGTATCGGTCCTAAGATCATTATCTTTTCGGTCCTGTACCGATCCTTGTGCCGGTCCTCGTATCAGTTCTAAATTATGCATGTTGGTTGCAGCGTTTAGGATCGTTTTCGTATTTTCCTTGTAACGATAGACAATGATTTTATTTCGTTCTGTTATCGTCTGCCACTTGCTCTTTCTCCGGAAAACATTTTCAGAAGAAAGTGCACGAGGTAACTGCAAATTCTTTTAAAATGTTTCAAATGTTGAATCTTTTAAGGAAATATCACGCCGTTTTACGATACAAATCTTTAACGATTTCAACGCCTAACTACTTGCTTATTTCTAATCATTCACTTACTATGCGTTGATCTGTACTACTTGTGGACCTCTGACCATGCACTGACTTGATCACGTGCTGGCTTTTACTTGCGAGACGATACATTATTAATCCGTTTGGACACGCCTAAGTTAAACGTTTAGTTGAAAGTTAAAACTGTTGATTGCGAAAAAAGTTTTGAGTCAAGTTCAAATAGATATCTATGGATATATGCATACGAAGGACCGTAATCGAATTCGAGAGTATCGGTTGCTCAAGAATTGAAATCGATATCATAACTGATTTCAAGCTCTGATAATATCCAGTATTAAACGAAAGCTTAATTTTGTTTCGTGGTTACTTCATTAGACGATAAGATATACGTTTTTCAAAAAGAAGTAGGAACATGTGTATTTCTATTTGAGCCATCACTTATGCATCACAACACACCAAAAGGTTGCATTCTAAAAAGTGTTATCTTAACTGTGTTTCCCTGCAAATAGAGAGTGTCTAATGTTCAAAACTTCTCACTCTACTCAATACACGCAAACATATTCACGAACATATCTTTGCCCTATGTTCGAACGAAACACCAGCAAAAAAGTTTCCGTTCGTCAATCTTGGTCTCGACCAAGAGTGCCTGTATTCGCCAGAGTGAAATCCGTAGTAGTTGAACAAGGGTATCGCTATATCGGGGCTACGTTCCGTCCAATCTAAAATGATATCTCGGAATCGCGCGCCATTCCGGTCGATTAATTCGGCGTTCAGACTGTGCCGCGGTAACTGACGGAGAGACGCACACGGAGAAAGAGAAAGCTGGCTCAAGAAACTGTATCGCATTAAAGTTTCCATCGAACGAAGTTAAAGTTCCCTGAACAGCCGGGATTAATTATTACCGAGCCACGTCTGACGACGAGCAACGAGCCGCGGATCGATGCGGTCGGAATTTCCCCCAAGTTAGGATCATTGAAACCGTGATATATACAATTGCCTCCGACGTAGCCTCCCGGACTGATTTAAGCCGCCACTTTGTCTCAATCCGTCTATAGAGGCGCGCGATCTCGGGGACGCACAGCCACTATGAATATTTCTCTGCCATCTGCTGCTGCTGTCTACCACGTAACGTTGGTTTCTCTTCCTCTACCTCCGAGTTTCAGAGAATATTAATCGAAGAATAATGATATCTCGACGTTATCTGTCGAATGTTTCGAGCAGATCGGCAAGATTTTTTCTTTTTGAGCAAAAAGAAGAAATTCGATTGTTAAATTGTTAACGTCGGTCTTATGCTGAATTTGTATTTACGTATTTATTTCTCCAATTGCCGCTTTTTAAATATTTACCACCCCTCCGTTAATTGTTGAATCTCTCTGTAATTATTCCTGTACAAATTCACGCGACATCTTCGGCCAGTGAATTCTCTTCTTTGCGATTGAATGGAATTCTCGGCTAACGAAATATGTCAAATTACGTAATATTACACGTCTGTTTAATTATTCTGTTATATTCGACGCAAAAATATAACACACCGAGAGAGAAGCGGCCTGTAATCCGTCAATTCGCTAATGCTATTAGTTTGGTAAATTATAGCGCAAGAGGAACCACGTTTATTTAATTTACTAACAACATTCGAACAAATCGAATTACAGCTTGACGTGTACATGGTTTTATTCGATTAAAACGAATTCAATTACTAATCGTTAACTCTGTTCCGTTATTTATGAAAAGGCACGCGTATCGTAGATGACGATTCTGTCCATCTCCATCTAATGGATGTTAAGTCGCGTCGTTCTTCTCGTTCTTCTCTCGATGAAATTTAAAACACCGTCCAACGCTTAATATCCGTGCTCAATTACGCCCGCTTAATGCATTAGACGTTATAATTACATCCCATTGATGTGGCAAATTATCGATAGTATTAAAACGCTAATACGGGTTACGCCCAGCGCGTCGATGTACGTGCCATCCTCCAATGCGTTTGAATTTGCATTGTCTGCCATAATTACGCAATTTCGGCCAAAATGTTTGATGACTAATAACCACGGCTGCAATGTGATTTCGCCGTCGGAATTTATTTTTCTCCCTCGCGATCTATCGATTGTTTGATCGATCAACGAAAATGATTGAGGCGATTGGTTTGAACATAGTCGAACCAATAATCGTTGGTCTTTATACGAATCATTCTTTGTTCCCAGCTAAAATGTTTGTCCAGCCAATTTAAATGATTCTTCAAATTTGCGTATGTTTTTTTGATCTCTCTGTGGACACAACGGGGAAAATTTCAGCGGACCAAAGCAAAATAGAGCAGAGCGATGGAAATAATAATTTCTCGCGAAAAATTTTTACAAAATAACAGCGGTGAAACCCCGTGTTGAAGGTTTTTGTAAAGTACGTAACAGAAGCTTTTGTTAAATAGACGGAAACTTGTTCCCTTTCTTCCATTATTCCCGTATCTTTTTATACACTTTCCTAGCTGATTTTCATACAAATTTTATTTCCCAGCCGCTCTAAAATTCTAACGAAAGAACGTGTTTATACCGCACTCGAGTACCGAAATAGAAAACTTTCCACTGATTGCTTCGTTCCATATCGATGGAAATTCATTTCGTTGGAATAAAAAGTAGATGATTGACGAAACTCGTAAATTTATTGCACGGTTTAGAATGAAAAATCATCGTGCAAACGTTAGAATATCATCTCTTTCGAAGATTTAGTTAATTGAAAACCTGCCTGCGCCACAACGACCTTTACGAACGCGTTCATTATAGGGCTTCGTTGAATAAAATAATCACGGTCGGAATTTCTATTATTTTATCTTACATTTAACGAGCCCGCGTCCCAACATTTGCGCAATCTCTACGAACAGCATTCATTACACGCAGTCCAGAAGACTCGAGTCTCGTTGAATGAAAATCATTATGCAGGGCTCGCGATTCTAATTACTTTATTTTATATTCATGCAACTGTAAACGAATCTCTATGGATTCGTTCGTTATGCAACCGCGGGGAGATTCCGGATCATATTGAATGGAAATAGGTAATTATCGCCGCGCCATTCTGATTATTTCATCTTACACGCAGACGTGTAAAAAAGGAAGAGAAATCTGTCACGAACGAGAAATTCCGGCGATCCTGTATAATTAATCGAGCGATCGCGCTCCGCCGCGAGTTTTCGCCGGCGGTATTTCAATGAAAAATTCAGTATGCGCGCGTAATCCCGCGTTGGAATCTCGATGCAGATTGCGCGAACAATTCACGCAGGCACACATTTGTCGGGCGTCAGGATAATGTAACGTCGTTTCACGTTGCTCGCTGCG
>KQ435753.1:665401-693781 GCA_001276565.1 Melipona quadrifasciata | reverse complement strand
ACGGTTTCTCACGTCACCCTCGCGCACGAGATCGGTCACAACTTCGGATCCCCTGTAAGTTCAACGGTGCATCGGGGCTTGCATGCTGTCGACGCGTACACCGGAATACATTTGAAAAGTTTCGAGGGCGGGTGCCACTGTGGAGACACTGTTCCATCGAAATAATCGTGTTCTCTGCTACGGTTGCTCCCGGCCTCCCCTCTTTCCTTTTTCCTCCCTTCTCTCTCTCTTTCTTTCTCTCTTTTCGCAACTTTTATTCCCGAGCAGAAGGGGAGTAAAAGGCAAAAACGTAAAATTGCATTTCTTCGGCGGCAGAGTCGAAGGGGTAAGTTGCCTCGTCTCTGGAAGAAAGGTGTCTGGAGGAAAAGAATCCGAGCAATGTCCTGTATAATTAAGCGTCGAATTGTTTGGAAAGTTGTCGTTGGAATTTTACGCGGGAGATCGACCATATTCGAGTTATTTCAAGAACGATCTCGCGCGCGCGCGCGCCATGGAAGATCGCAAGTTTTTTTGGAGAGGGAGGGGGAATTCGGTATGCCGGGAAATTGGAAAACTTGAGCGCGGCGAAGATTTGGAAATTTCAGAAGTTTCCGGTGAGTATCCGGCGATTTGAGAAATGGAAGCGTTGGTAATTGGACAAATTCCTCGGTTTAGGGAATAGAGGAAACAGAAAAATGTGGAGTTTCGAAAACTTCGGGGCCTCGGAAGAATTTGAGAATTCGAAAATTCTCGAGAAACTTGTTACTCTTGAGAGTGGCCAAATTCGGGAACACCTTGGGAAACTTTGGAAATTCGGAAGTCACGAGGCAACTCAACGACGGAACGAACGTTCTTTTATTTGAATTTTTCATCTCGCTGCATGCCAGCGGAAAGCTGTTGCCCTCCCTACAACTTTAAAAGTACTTCCTTACAATCGACGCTGTTTCCTTTTAGTGAGAAAAGTCCGATTGTTTAATTGAATCGTGGCAAGCAACGTTCGTGTGGTTAATTCGAAGGATGAAAGGGCCAGCGTCCCGTGGTTAATTGCAGCTTCTTTCTCCTCGTAAAGGGGTGATTCCTCGAGGTTACGCATGACGAACGATAACGCGGAATGGATAATCTGACGTTCCCCTCTTTCTGTTAACGCGATAAGCACGATCCGGACGAGTGTTCACCCGGAGGGGAGGACGGGAATTTTATAATGTTCGCCAGGGCGACCAGCGGCGACAAACGAAATAACAACCGCTTCAGCCCGTGCAGCCTGGTCTCCATAAATCCCGTTCTAAATGCCAAAGCTCGTTCGTCCAAGGGATGCTTCGCCGGTGAGTAGAGAGAAGCTTGTGGAATTTTAATTAGTTGCCGAACAGAGTCAACGGTTAGGCTGTGTTTCCGGTCATCACAGCCGTGACCTCTTTCACCCCGATTGAGAGCGTTCGCGCGCGTTCGTCGGCCGAATTATTTATACAGTATCGCCGCCGAAGATGCTCTGCAGGCCGCTTTGCTAATTACTCGTTAACGTATTTCCTGTTGAATCTCTACGCGCCACGACGGATATACATATCTTGAGATCGGTGGAACTTGAGAATACCGAGGTTAGATTGTTGCAACTGAAATTGCAAATTTCATTCACCGAATGAGCAACAAATTCAGAATGCGTTCGTTTTTAAACGAATGCGTGTTTGATACGTTTATTCGGAATATTGCGACGCGTTGTTCTCTTTGGACTCTTCCAACGAGTAAACCAATTACTTTATTATTGATTGCAAGATTATCCGTAGAATGTTCTAGCACGGACTAAATACTCAAAGTCTCTCTCAAAGGAATTGTTAATGACGATCCAAGTAACGAGTTTTTATCGTAAAGCAAAAATATTCTTTCGCTTTTTGACAATTGCATAATGCAACATCTGCTGGCTTTGAAAATTTGAGAATTTTGACATCTGAAAACGCAGCATAAATATCCATTTGTTGTAAAATATAGGTAAAATAAAGAATAATGATGAAAAATTGTCGTTATTTTAAATTGTTATAACTTCGTTAAAAAAAAAAAAAAAAAACATACGACAGCCCACTTAGTTTCATTTAAAAACGCAGAACCTCTACTTTAACAGTGTCGAGTTTGTTTTTTCCAGCGATATTTCTATATCACGTAATAGGTGGAGGAGCCAGGATGATAAATTGAGAGAAATAAGGAATTTTAAAAATTCAAATGTCCCCAAACGGCACTGAAATATTTTCTTCGCCGTGGTCTTGAAGACTGAAATTTCCTCTTCGTCCCGTGAATCATACCGTGTGATTTTTAAAAATCATTTTATTGAATTCTGAATATCACAACGAAAATTCAAAAAATGCCCATATTCGTGTTTTTAGTCAAATTCAACGGGAGCTAATTACGAGCTTCACACACGTACATGATTACAATTTATAAATCACTTCGTGACACAACAATTATCGATGAAAAGGAGCAACGAAGAGAAGAGGCGAGAGAGGTCGGGAAAACGCAAATGCTTCCCGATCCATTTTTATCGCGCTAATACTGCCGTGCAGCAAGATAAAACGACAAGAAAACGAGGGAAGATATCGGCGCTGCTTCGGTATATCGATCGACCTCCAGGTCTAACTGCAACTCAATTGCAATTCTAATAGCGGGCTTTACATGGTCCGCGCGAAAACTCGTTTCGGACAACGAGCATTCACCGCGCGAGCGTATGAGCAAACGAGCGACAAACAAGAAACAGATACCGACCAGTTAATTGTTGATAACATAAAATTCCTCCGTGACCGTTGGTAATCGATAAGAACGGTTCTTCGAATATTAAAACATATACCCAATATTCTATATTCCACATCCTACATTCACAACATTCCACATTTCACATTTTGCATTTCATATCCTACATTCCATATTTCACATCTCACACTTCACGCTCTCTGTGCAATATTTCACATCCCACATTTCATACCTTATATTCTATATATCTGTACAGTTCACATTTCATGTTCAATACTTTGTACCTCATTTTCTGCATTTCACGTCTCACATTTCATGTGTCACGTTCCACAGCTCATGTTCCATATCTCAATATATCCAACATTGTATTACACGTAGTGCACAGTTTCTACATCACATTCCATATTTTATATTCCACATTCCACATCCCACAGTCTATGTGCGTATTCCACATCTCGTCGTGTCACAGCCAATGTTATATTCCAATTTTCACGTCCTCAGAATTTTTCATGAAATTAGCTTAGTGGAAAATTTGTGGGGCTAGTCCGGAATTTCTTGCCCCACAAAATGAATTTCGTGGCCCGCAAATCCCCCGCAAAGCTAATTCGCGGACACTCGGGCAATTTCCTATGCCGCAAAATGAATTTTGTTGCCCACAAATTTTCCACAAAGCTGTGAAGCTAGGCCGAAATTTCCTGATGCACAAAGTTGGAGGAAAAAGTGTCATTGAAAAGAGAACGTTCAAAAGATTTTTCAAATTCGTTACAATCGGTGGTTCGATTAAGTCGCTGGTAAACCATGGTGCCCGCGATTCTTCTATTTGTGAAGGAGGTAACGCACGGAAAAATTTCGGAAAATTCTCGTCGACCGCTGCAAAAACGGAGGTGTTCGAGCATCACTCGACGCGGCTCGCAATTGATTACATTACATAGTCACGGTCGACTTGTTGAGCTTCATTAAATCCAGGATTTCATTAAGCTCGCAGCAAATCAGGTTAACATTTATTCCATCCACTTTGCCTCCACTTGTGGCTCATTCTTCGTTCCTTTGAAATCAAAGCGATACTCCATCCGGTGTTGGAGCTCGGAGAAATTATTTCGTAAATACGAGTAACAATTAGAAGAACGGTACACTTAAAAAAAAACACCGTAGGCTACTAAATCTGACTCTTATCTGGATTCTATTTGGTACTTTCATCAAAAAGTAGATTTAATCTAAATAAAAATTTAAATTAAATCTACTCTTGCGTTGTTATCGCTGCGTTATTAATTCAAAATAGAGGTTCGAATAAGGATTCGCGAAGGAAAATGAAGTTATAACAATAATTGGATTCTAAAGTATTGCTAGTCTGCTTTAAGCAATTATTTTCATTTGAAAGGAAATTCGTCAACGATCGATACTGAAATTTATCATTTGCATTTACATTGAATTGTATATATTTATGAAAAAGAAAAATGGAGTTTAAACGAAAATTTGTATTATTCGTTAAATTTTGTAACAATTACTTGGATATTTTCTATCTAAATAAATAATTGTACATAATATTCTCAGTCTACGATTGAACAAAAGTTTACATCTAAGTTTAATTTTAAACGATGAATGAATGATTTTATCACGTTGATGAATCGATCGGTCGTTTATCCGACTAAATAAATTTCATTCAAAATTTCGTAACAAGCCTTAAACTTTAATCTTAGAACAAATTTATTGAAATGTAAAACTTGAGTTACGGAGAACTCAACATTCTCAACTTTTTCTCACGAACTGATTCCACTATACACTGATAATTTTCTCAAAAATTGACCGAATCTATTCTAAATATATCAAGCCAAGAGTATGGTCCCGCAAGGACCGGTTCGGAGCGAGTCTGCTCTGAATAAAATGTGTGCAAGGAAATGTTATAGCGTGGCGTTATAGAGAGTCTGGTTGATCGAGTTGAAATGGAAAATCGATGATTTCACAGAGCCCCAAAATGCAATTTGCGGGAACGGAGTTGTAGAAGATGGTGAAGAGTGTGATTGCGGATGGGAGGAGGACTGCAACGACCCTTGTTGCCACCCTCAACGGCTTCATCATGCCCCTCACGAGGTACCTTGTCGTCTTGCCGATGGTGCGGTGTGCAGTCCCAGTCAGGTAAGTGGCAGTTTTCCTTCATTTGCTCGATGTCCAGATACGTTCGTTTCGTTCATTGAACTGTGATTAACTCCAACGTTCCTCCTACAACCGTAATTTCCTCCTCTTCGACGTTGCACATCTGCTTGTTGATCGTTCGGCCGAGAATTCGGCAGAGATAACGATATCGATCGACTCTTCGAGGTAACGGTGAATACACGGAAATCGTAGAAAATTTCGCGACTAGAGGCTAACTTGTCGAACAGTATCAGTTATTAAACGTCAATGTAAAATTAGAATCTAGTGGAGCAAAAACGTGGTTAACGTTTTCTTGATTATTGCGCCGAATATTTCGGACGTGTAGTTTTCATAAAATTTTCATGTTAACGTTTTCTTGATTATTGCGCCGAATATTTCGGACGTGTAGTATTAATAAAATTTTCAGCTGAAATTCAACATTTTGATAAAAATCAAAGCTGTCGTAGGTATGAAAAATTTTGATGGGGATATGCAATATCAAAAATAAACCGATATGTTTCGAGTTATCGGTAGACTAGATTTTCCTGCAAATTCATATTTTTGGGAATACAATTCGAAAGGCGGGGAATTTTTTTACGTACCAAATGTTCTACTTGCTGGCAATGATCGACTAAAAAAAGTTTTAATTGCAATATTTACCTTCGACAATTGAATTTCATTGCTTCATTTATATTTGATTGATGCTTTAGTGTCGAATGGAATTCCTTGGGCAGCCACAAAGTTGAAAAGCAGAATTCAACGATAATCGTTCGAAAGAAATGAAAAATTGAATTTCAAACAATTATTTGAGCAAAGTTCGCCGCGGCGAAGTTATCGAGAAAAATTTTTCATCCGAACGAGACGGACGGAATTGATTCGAAACAAGTGACAGTTAGGTAGGACGAGGTGCGACACGACAAGCTGAAAGTTAAAATTTTATTTTTCCAAGAGAAAGATGTCAAATTCTTGCTTACATTTGTGCTTGCTGAAATATTAAAAGGCGAACGGGTAACGGGCGGAAGTTGCGAATTTTCAACGGGTCTCCGAGGAGAGATATTTTTACAAACGTACCGAATACACTCTTTTAGCAGCGAGTTCCTTTGAAATTTCGACAGAGGCTCATTTTCATTTTCTGCGAAAGCTACACGCTGAATATGTTATGAATTCCTATTGAATATCTTGAAAGCGTAATGTCGTAGGAAACGGAATGTGAACGCGCGATGTGTCTCTTCTTCCTCTGTGAGATGTGAGCCACTTCTTCCAGGAGACGTTTCCTCGTCGATTTATTTTCGTTGCCTCAAGTATAAAAAACAAAAAAAAAAAAAAAAAGAAGAAGGAGTTGCTTGTATAACTTTTTATCGATTAGTGGTGGGATCAAATCAATGCACAATTCGTCGATAAAAATATCGACGATCGTTGAAGTTGTAAATTTATAAAATTTTTGACCAACGTACTCCAACCGCTGAATACTTTTGATAATTTTATTAATTATTAAAGAACAAAGCTGCACATGGACATCAACGATTAGTCGATAATTTGTATCTTCTCCTTTCGTCCTCGTCGAAGCGCGAAATATTCTTAATTTCCACAAGATCAAAGATCAGCACAATTTTTAAGATCGAAATGAAGAATCCTCTCAATCGCTAATCTCCCCTGGCATCAACATCCACTCGATTCCGAAGCGCTCGTTCGCTTCACGCGCGGTAATTCTACTGTTCTCGCATTACATTACTCAATAACGAGGTATCGTGCCCGGCAATATAACGAATTAATCACTGATACACGTACATGCGCGATACTTTAGCAGTTAATAAAAGCCCTTCAATTTTACCAAATCCCGATCGTTCTCGATCACACGATTCAACACAATCCACAGAGAGCACGATAATTTTACCATAAAACCCTACGTCCATTATGAGATCGTTTTTCACTCTCTGCGTTGAAGCCCACTTGCCCAAATGGTTCAAAGATCATCGAGCTTGATCTTATCGGGGCTCGTCGACGACAAAAAGCCTCGATCTCGCCACGGTTTCTCCTCTGGCCTCTTAATTATCACCGGCGGAAAGCGCATCATTTTTCTCCAGGGAGGACCTACATCATTTCTCCCCTCTTCCTCTCTCCCTCTTCCCATCCTCCGCTCCGTCCTTCACTCGTGTATCCGACAGAGTAGCTCGTAATGGATGATTCTGGAAATAAAATGAGAAGAGGGAACACGTCCGTTCTCAATCCTCTTACGTGTAACGTCGCTAATTAATAACGAGGCACGAGGCAGCCTGCGCGACAGGCTATGGCGCGGGCGTACGGACGTATCGATGTTTATTAATGATACACTAAAGCCGTAATTAAACGCGAAACGTGCCGTTACGCTCTCGACGCTCTCTCTCTCTCACGCGCGCGCGTTCAACCTCCGGCTGCAAACCCGTTAATCCAACCAATGCCGATCGTTTGTTCCAACGAACCGAGCAACTTGCATCCCACTGTAGCAGGCGTGCGTTCGGTGATTAAACGGTGAGCCGCCGATAATGAGTAGAGGAAATCCGGCGCGTTTCGAAATCGAGACGGTCATAATTTATGCAACCTGTGAAGTTCGACGTTCCTTCGGAGGATCGCGATCGCGCCCGATCGCGTCGGATACACGGCGAAACTCGAGGCTGGATATTGTTACGCGTCGAAACGCAACTGTTGCACTTTGGCCGGGGATCGTGAGATTTCAGAGCGCTGAAGAATGGAGAGGAAACGAAAGAAAAACCGGGGGGGACTGTGGATTTTTGTACATTTTACAGGAAACTTGAAGGTGCAGCATGCAACGTGTAAAATTGCGTAAAATGTAAACTCTACTAAATTACAGTCGTTACAGTTTTATATATTTGTATATTTTATATATTGACAACCTGCTGACAATTATTGCACGTGTTACTTCAAAGCCTGTCTTTTCAAATTATTGTTAAATATCGTGCAAAAGCGTTATATATCATTACAGTAGTATAAGTACATCGTTACAGATCCAAATTTTCTACATTTACTCCTTTTTTAAACAAACAGTTTGTTACGTTCATCTTCGCCCGTTTGCCTCAGAGAAAGCACGAAATAGAACGGAATAGAGCTAAAGGCGATCGATTCGTTGACTCGTACTACTGGCTAGTGAAAAACTGCGAGTCGCAAATGAGATTTTCGCGTAGAGAGATATTTTTTCTTCGTCTTGATAAACATCCTCCTTTTTTGATAACTTGTCTAAACATTCCGCGCACGTATAGAAACAATTAGCAAGCGAAACAAATCTCCGCCTAAATGAAAATACGAATCTGCATAACGAAATTAAAGTGAGAAAGGAAATGTTGTTAGATATAAGGGGAGAGGGATTGAAATTGAAAAGTTGAGAGTCAAAATACAGCGAGAAATTGCAAAGAAAATTTATGCGAACCGGATAACGTGGAAAAGAAGAAGAATACCAATGAGACCTCGGGGTGGCGAGGTGATTAGCATGCTTGCTTACTGCCTTCGGTTCTTCGATACCATTTGCATCTCATCGTTATTTCTCATCGAAAATTTCTCATCGTCCATTAACAAGATCAACATAAGGGCAGTTGTAATCAAAAAAATGCTGAAAAATATTATACGACGTAGATATGTGTGAATATCTGTCCTGCTATTATATATATACAACGGATCAACTTCAAAAGAAAAACATTGTCGAAAAATTTGAAACGAAAATTCTGCGAGCTGCGAAAACACGTAAAATCTGTGACGACCTTCCCATCCAGTTAAAGTTGTGTAGAAATCTAACGAGTCACGTGCAACAAAAATGAACAACGTTCGGGCAAGAAGCGAAAGAGTCATCGACAAGATACAAAATTCCAACAAACGGAGAGGAAACTGTCCGAGAATAAAGAAGACGGTAACAAGAGAGAAACAAAAAAAATTCCAACGCCAATAAAGCGTGGATCGTGGAGGGAGGAGGATAGAAGCAAAAGGGAAAAAGGAACTAAGAGAAAGAGATTTGAGTGTGTACCGACCGATAAAACCGACGCAATAATGGCTCTGAACACAAGACCGTTTCGCAGGAAAGCGACGAGAACGAGCCACTTTCCCCGATGACGGCGGATCAGCGTTGGAAATTACAGTCCTCGCAGATGCACGATTCTTCGCGCTCGAAGGAACTTGCTGGCCGTGGAAATTTTACAAGACTACACTACAGCCAGAGAGAAAGAGAGAGAGAAATTAATTTCCAGGTATGTGTGTGTTTCAACGCGTAGCTTCTGGACGTTATTGTCGACGAGGTGCCAAACACACACACAGGGGAGGGCAGGATTTAATTTCCAATGTTAGTCGTCCCTATCGGCGACGACCGCGTACACCCTGGCGTACACTCTCGCGTAGTCTCGCCGTGTTCGCGGTATCCCGGAGAATGAGACTAATTAATCAAACTGGAATCGAGGCGGCTGTTATCGGTGCTCTCGGGAAGCTTCGGCGAAGCACGAATGGGGGAAACTCTCGTCCGAGCTAAAAACAATTAATCTTGTCGTACACCCGTGGATACGACTTTCAAAGTTTGCTAGATCGCTTCCTTCCAAGCGCACAAATATCATTCTCGAGTTTGACTATCTTTCTCTGTTTCTTTTTTTCTTTTTTTTTTTTCATCATTTTCCCTTTGCCGCGTACTAATTAACGCAACGAACCCGCGAAGTCCGAAATTCTGGTAACGAGGTTTTCAATCGTGGAAAAGAATTACAGTGGTATTGTTCGGCAAACGTGGCGGCTACTACCGGCGGTACTAATTATGCACGGTGGAAACCGTGAATAGAGACTGTAATTTTAAAATACTTCGTTTCTGACGTGTTCGCGTCCTCCCCGGCTTTGCGTAGCGTGTTTCGCCGGTCCCGCAAGAGCGCGCCGGACTGCTGCGAACAATCGGGCGTAATTACCGGCGAATTTTTACAATTTCTCCGCGACTAAAGATAGAAGAGAAACATCGTAACGAGTCTTTATTGAGGAAACGCTCCGCGGAAACTGCCAAGTGTCCTCAAATACTACGTGCGCCGCGGTCAGATCGAAAGTTCGACAAACTTTCTCCCTTTCCTCGGACCAACTTGTCTTGTTCTTCCCGGCGCGCGAGAACGGGGTGGAAGCTTTTGCTTCTTGGAGGAACACGGGAAAAGACAGCGGAAAAATCGGTGGGAACGTCGGTCAACTTTTGCAATGTACGTTTGTCTTGTCTTCTTGGCTGTACTTTTGAAAATAAGGTACACGAATGAGTTACATTCTATTTAACCGAATTTCTAATAAAACTGGGTCAAACTAAGTAAATAGCAATGAACGTGCGGAAAGTGGGTCTAAAGAGAATGCTGGAGACAGAATAACGAAACAGAAACAGTACAAAGTAATTGGAACAAAGCGCGGTATTTTTGGTGAAATCAAAGAAGGATGATATTCGGATGATATTTCTACTTTCTCTTTTTTTTATTTATTAGCTCATCCCATCTCAAGGAGCGCGAGATACTCGTAACATGTGTTTTATGACAGAATATTGTGATGAGATGAAGTTTTTAAAGCTCGATCAAAATATTATTCTATTAATTCAACCGTGCAATGTACATACGCGCGCGCGTCGTAATAAATTCTCTCTCTCTCTCTCTCTCTCTCTCTCTCTTGATGGTAATTCTCGCGAAAATTCGTGTCTCGCAGGGATTGTTTTTGTCAGTTCGCCCGGTGGCATCGTCAGGAGTTTGAAGATGGTTTCTGGTCCCTGGCTGTCGCGCCAGTGACAAACGAAAGAAACCGGGGAAGAACGATCGCGATCGGCACCGCGGCGGTGAAATGGTGAAAAAGAATAAAAGCGCGAACTGACGACGCGAGAAAAAAAGAGGAGGGGGGGGGGGGGGGAGAAAGGAGGAAATAAAAGAACGCGTGGCTCGCGAAAGTCGATGCATTAGGTGGATCGCGGGTGAAAAGTGGCCGGATGCAAAACACGTAGATTCGTGAAGCGTGCGGACGTAGACGAATGGACGGCGTCTTCCTCCACTCCTCGGGTTCTCCTTCCAAGTTGAACGACGAGGACAATAAACAAGAGGCAAGGAGCTAGAAAAAGCGCGGAGCAAGGTGCTGGGAAGAATCGAGCAAACTGCGGACATTAAGCGTAGGAAGCTGCAAGCCGAGGGGTGGAATAAGAATGGGCGAGGAAAAAATTGAGAAAGATAACGAAAGAGGTGCAGGGTCGGGAACTGATGAGGGAACGAGCGGAGAGGCCGCGGGTGAGAAAAAGCGCGGGAAACGAGCTGCTAGCGAGGAAAGAAAACAGAGGGGAAGGAAGGAGGGGGGAGGGGGAAGGGGTCGTGCAAGAAGAAAGATAAATAGTCGAAGCAAAGGAAAACAACCGGGTACTAGAAAGATAAAGCGGAGAGGGGCATGTTTGCGGCGATGGGAACACGTTCAGCTCGTAAGGCGGGAAGGGTGCATTATTTTCATCGTTCCGCGATTCCAAAATTATTAATCGTGAGATTGGGATGATCAGTTTTGAACCGTTTTGCGCGCGTTTAATTTCGTTGGGATTACAGCGCGATTAGGAAAGGGAAGATATCTTTTTACGGAAATTTTAGAATGACGGGGTTGATTGCAAGTTTTTTGAGCGTTCGTAAAATATTTCTGGGTGCGCATACGCACATGATACAAAAGTATGATGCTTCTTACAATGTCTGATAAATAAAATAATTACTCGAGTGAAAAGTATTTAATCTCCGTAAAAATATAATCCGCGATATAATGATTTTTATATAGTTTCACGCTCAACTCTAACTTTACATTGAATAGTAGGTTTCGAATTAGAACCACTTGAACAAATTAAGAAGTACGAGCGAATTCCGATACTAAAGGTAGTTTGTGCCTTTATCATACCTCATATTTTTAATAATTTTATGTCATCATTTTCAATTTTTATTGTTTCAATCTGAACGTACTCTGCCAAAAGGTTCCTACCCCGTACAAATAAATAAAACTAAAACAGTGTTTCAATTACAAGTATATATATAAATCTTAAAGTTTCTTAGATATTTAAAATATCTAAATTATATCTGGAGATATTTTAGGTATTTAAAAAAATATTCTGTTGTTAAATAATTAGACTCGACGGTTCAAATAATTGTCGTGAAAGAACATCTTGTAAAGAGGGAAAGGGTAAAAAATTGTCCTCCTATTTATTTTGTACATAGTCTCTCGCAAATGATGATGATCGTCGTGTACCGTGGGGAGAGAGAGAGAAGAGAGAGAGAGAGAGAGAGAGAGACAGCATCGTCTCGTTATTCTCGAGAGCACTTTAATGAATATACGATGCAAGCGTTGAAGGTCGAGGAACGATCTAGCTATCTCGAGAGATTCGATCCTTCAAGCACAGAGTGGTAATGTGACTTCCTTCGGTAAAACGAATCCCTGGCGTTCTATTTTCACGGACGAGGAGCTGCCATGCCCGTTGCACAGGAATGCACACAGACACACCTAGACACGCGTGCATAGCCGCGCGCTTATATTTGCGTTTCAATCGTGACATCTATACGTGGTTCATTTTCCGAGAGGAGGAACATCTCGCGGGATCGCAATCTCTTGCCCTTAATGCCGTCACGGAAAGAATATTCGCTCCCACGGCGATCTCTCTGTTTTGCAGTCTTTCGTACCTCCCGACAATATTCCGCATTATCTCGTGAGAACGAGAGCCAGACAGATTTTCCCTCGAACGCTCTCTCATTCCCTAACGCGAGGGGAAATGTAACAGTTTCGAAAAGTTTGCCCGAAATAATCGAGCACTCTGCAAAATTCTCCGTTGAAAATATTTCTCAATCGAGCCCGTGATTTTTTAATCTTTGTGTTAAGCTACATTTCAACAATTTGCATCAATTAAATCCCTCGATTTTTAAACTTGAATGTTAAGCTACAATTTCTTACGTTCTTTCACGTCGAAGCATGATTTTGTTAACTTTTACTTAATTTCCGCGCAGAAACTCACGCAGTAACGCTCTAACGCTCAAAAGTGTCACGCGAGAAGAAAACGAAAGAAACGGACAGGTGCGATTATTTACGCGACAATTATCAGAGGACGGGTGACTTCCAGGAAAATGTTTCCCTGCAGCTCACGGATGATACGAAATAATTCTCCGCTTCGTTAGCCGCGACATTTCGCTACATCCGCGGCGGCAATTACTCGAAGACGGAGTTTCGTGATTCCGCGCCATTGTCGCCTCCGCCATCCGCCTCCTTCGAGCAAGGAATTCTTCCTAGTATTGAAGTATTGAAATTCGATAAATTGATTCGTTTCAGTCCGTGTTATTACGTTCCGGCCTGCGAGGAGCAAGATTCAACGCGAACGTGATGGTTGAAGCCAAGAGGGCTACGCGTTCGCCACGTGTTAGCTCCTAGCAGATTTGTATAGGTTTGTGTGTGTGCCAAGTAGATTTGGTCTTTACGCCGGCAACGACTTTCACTTCTATATTCACCTTTTAACATTCAAACGTATCTTTTTCACGCTCAGGGGGCATTTTGAAAAATCAATTATACTTTTTCGCTACGTTTGATCTTTATTACATAATAATTTTCACTTCTACACTACCTTTGCTTCACAAATATTCAAACATTTTGATTTGTAGTGGTGCGTGCAAATTTCACCAGAACGTATGAATTAATCAGGGACATTTACTTTGGAAAATCAATAGACTGTATTTGTTATATCTTTTAATGTATTTTTCATATTTTTACCACTTGCTGTTAAATTGTTAGGTTGGGAATATAGGAAGTCCATAATCTTTGTCAAATGCTAAATTCCTAAATTTAAATTGCTATATAGAAAGAAACCGTGCGGATACATTCTATTCCTGTAAATTAAAATTAATTAAACTTTGTTATTTTTGTCGCGAAATTTTCGCTCAAAGTGTAAAAATTACAAGAGAAAATACAAGTATTTCCATTTGACTTTTATGATTAAAGAGAAGGATTTTAATATAAAATAATTAAAGGTAAATGACAAGTTAATAAACATTTATAAAAGATAAAAGCATAATTATTATAAAAAGCGATATTTTAATGCTTTCATTTTTTTTTGATATCTCATCAGCATTGAACATAATTAAATATGTGTCCTCTGTAGCCTTCTTCGTGTTTGGTAAAATTTTAGTATTTAATATATACCAAATATAATTTGGAATTTCAAATTCCGCACATTATCAAAAATCTATGAAACACCCAAAGGCATAACAGCGTCTGGAAGTTCATTGTCTACTCGCAACGCGAATAAAACAGATCGCAAACAATCTAACGCAACCCCGAGCAAAAATTCAACCCTCTTCCCCAAAGCGAACTTGCCCGATCTCTGTTTAAAATCTCGCAGCAGTGTTCAACGAAACTTCGGCCGAAGTTATGACGCGGCTTGATAACGCTTATCGGCGCTTATCGCCGTAAATTAACAGGATGTACGATTACGTAAACACGTAGACCATGAAATAAAGAAGGGCGGAGTTGATTAAGCGATCGTCGAGTAGATTTCTCGTGCAATTTAAATTTCAAGGGGCGCTCCCAGTCTTCTCAAAATTGTAACCCTTTTAAGCAGAGAGAGAGCGAGAGAGAGAGAGTGAGTGAGGAAGAGCCAGCATTCAACGATACGTCTTATCGTTCGTAATTAAGAATATCCCGAGACGCCGGTCTAAATAAAGGGGCAAGACTCTTGACGTCGGACAGCGGCGGTCGAGGCATTAAAGCAATCCTAAATCTTCTTGGGAATTGCAGCCTCGCAACCGTTTAGAGATAAGTCTTATCCTCCTCTGATTGAAAACGTTAATCGCCAACTTGGAATGAAGCATACTTTCTCCCAGATCCGGTCTGATATAAAGGCGTGATTAAACGCCCGTCCGTGCTCTTAAGGGAAATTGAAAATCTTTTCGAATCTGTAATTGGCGAATGCCCCCCTCCTTCGCTCGACGTCTTTTCAACAATCCCTCCCTCCAGCCTCTCTTACTTTTCTTTTCTTGATCTTGGGTATTATATTGGTATATTATGTGGAGTCAGGAGGCGGTAATCAGGTGGGCGAAAGGAGAATAATAATTATCGATCGAGAACTGCAAGGGGAAGAACGTTTGATAGGTCAGATACGTTGGAAATCATCTCGAAATTTTCGTTTTTAGAGTTGAAATTATTCAGCGTTGATCATTTTTAATTGAATTGCAAAATTGTTTTTTTTTTTTTACAACGAAATGATTTAACATTATGTTTGTAATGGGATTAAAAATAATTCTGAAGAAAATGTTTCGGAATCATTTGTCCGTGAAAGTATGAAATTTGGCTGATTCGTGTTCTTGCCGTCTAGTTAAAAATCTTGAAACTTTTCATTCAATTACGACAAGTTGTAAAATGATTTCCGATGAATTAATTGACGCGTGTATAACTTCATATTCAGTTCGGGGTTAACCGAATTCGAGCGAAATCTTGACGAATTTCGATTTTCTTGAAAATGAAGAAAAGTTATTATTTTTCCTTTTCTTGACTGATTCTTGCAAATTAAAATCAAATATAGGTTAGATTAAGTTTAGGTTACGTGCACCTATAAACTTATTACAGCCTACACCTATAGATAAAAATCACTCAGAGCCTCAATTGCAATAGCTCTCGAAATATACTTGAAGATCGTCAATTCTATTCGGAATGATTAATCAGGACACGATCATTCGTACTTGATTCTTTTTTTTTTTTTTTCACTGTGGCAGAGAGAACGCAGAGACCGCACGCGATGGATTTATCTCGACTCGGCCAGTAATATTCTCACAGACTTGAATGCATTTTTCCATCGGGTTATTTATTTTTTGATATATGCACAGGCCGAGAATACATCCACTTGCATCAGCATCGAATTTCTTCCGTTGCTTTCCGTGCCAATTCGTTGAACCGGAAAACGTATCAGACCGGGGGAACCTTATTTTCCAAGCATCGGCTGCCGGTCCCACGGGTATCCTTCTATCAGATATTCAAACCGTGGATCGTTCTTATCTGCACGTTAAGCGAAAATCATTCGATTCGCTTAAACGTTTCCTCGTCCACCTTTCCGGCCAACCTACCCTTCCCGTTCGCCGATTTAATTAAATCGAAAATTGTCGCGCGGCGAGAGAGATTCTCTCACTCTCCCTCTCTCGATCGGCGTGATCTTTCGAGACACGGCGACTAATTTCACGATACAAGAAGCTAACTTCACTCGGCGAATTGCAGCTTACTTGGCTGGGAAATAGAATCTGACGCATGTGTTATTGTTATTGTTGGACTTCGTTCAGGCTTGCAGTATCTGAGATCACAGCGTTAGAATATTTGATATATCATTTTAAAATACGGAACATTTTCTGTACAAGAAGAAATGAATAAAATACCGAACATGCGAACTAGGGGTGAGCAGGTACCCGAAATGTCGGGTCGGCTCGGGTCGGATCCCGAAAAATTGTAATATTTATGTGTCCGAATTTAACAAAGACGGCTTGGACAGTGTCGCACAGACTTTTCAACGACAATAAATGTAACGTTTCCGAATGATTTTTCAACCGAGTCTCCCATATAAATTTTCCAATTTTGCACAGGTCGTTGTATCCTATATCTATTGCAATGAAATGTAGAATAAAGAAAGTCGAATTATTAACAGAAAAAGTAGAAGAATTGCGTTTTCTACATTGCAATCTGAAAATGAACTAACATTCACATTTTCCATCGCGAATTGCTCGACTTTCTTTATTTTAACATATTACACAGCTTTAATACGCGGCTGAGATAGAGTTAAAGATCCTCTTTTCAAAAATCTCAATTCGTCAAAGTTAAAAATTTCGCAATTGAAATTTGGTCGGCGACTCTTAACTTTACTAAAAAAAAAAAATAAAAAAAAAATAATTATCGAAAGTTTCGAGTGGTCCTAATACCTCGTCGGACTTCACCGAATTGCAATTTTTTTTTTTTAAAAACACGCCGGCACTTCAATTTTCTCGCGTGTGCACGAGTAGTTTGGATGTAATTGCGAGGCAGATACAGCAATTTCCCAGATGGAGAGTTGGCAAAGTTGCTGGCAAGAGCGAGAATCACGATCCCTCGCGCGGACAACATCTTTAATCGCCAAATGCTTTCGTAATATCTTGAAACGTGCGCCTGGAAAAGCTTCAACAACGGATCAAAAAGACCTCAACCATCCCGACTCGGTCTTCCCAACATTTATTATTTCCCAACGAGGGAAATGTCTATCAATTTGCAATTTGTTGCTGAATTTTAAGGGATTGTAACTTCGTTTCTTGACGACGCAGCTGTGGATGCTGATAGCTGTTTCAAATTGACGGAAGCTGATGGATTTTGGTAAATTAATTGGACAAGAGTCTCTTCAAGAGTATAACGAAGATGTACGTATTATAGAAAATTTTCCAACGACATTTTGAACGAAACGAAATCTTCTCAACGAGATCTTCAGAAAGATTCGTTGCAGCCACGTGCGAGAAACAACGTTGAGAAAATGGTTATTTTGGGGAAAATCATAGAGAATCTCCCCCAAAAATAATTTCTTCTCTCTTTCTATCTTTCTTGTTATAAGAAAACGAATATTCATCTGTGGAATTGAAGGAACAGAGCAACATCGCGTTCATTCTTTCAACAAAACAGCTCTGTTTTCAAAGTTCTTCAAAATACCAAACTTGGTCAATGAAGACAATCCAATTGTCTCAAATTACCACGACCTTGAAGGCCAATTAACATCGTTGTTTCACGAAACGACGAAGCTCAGCGAAACTTATTAGAGACAATGCTTCGAGGTTTATCTTGAACAATAATTCGAGCGTCGTTTCGCTTTTAATTATCACAGGGATAAAGGATCGTCCGTCTGCTTGAATATTTATTGTTCACGGCGAATCTGGAGGCGCAAAGAAAACGTAGGCGAAAGTTTCTCGAGCGTGAAATCGCGCTCTCGCGGACTGTTTGTGCGTTCGTCTTGCCGAATATTTCTTCGGCGTATTTGCGCGTATCACGTCGGCAACCCAGTCTGAAACTTCTGCCCGTTGTTCCCAGAATTTCATAAATATTCATTATCCGCGAGCGCATGTGCGTGCGTGTGTGTGTGTGTGTGTGTTCTGGCGAAGGTGGATTTTCAATATGGCGACACACAAACAACAAATTAACGCATGCAAATTTCGAAGAGCGACGTTAGAAGAAACATTTTCATTGCGATTTAATAAAGAACGATATATCTCCGCTTGTAAATCGCGCCAGGAATTTTTTACTCTATATACGCCCCGCTTGTTCGCCACGATGGAGGCCGGCAATCGACGCTTTCAAAAATAAAGTTTCCAAACGAGTAAATCACTCTGCTATTTCGTAACACGTTGACCCATCCAAAAGAAAAGAAGGAATAAATAGATGAATCGAGATACGAAGCTGAAAGCCGGTTTATATACTTCAACAAAAATTGGAGCTTTTCACTCAATAATTATTCGCGAAGAGAAATTCACGGGTTTCGTTTATTTTTGGACGACTCGGAACGGTGAAAAAATATCGCCTCGATTAAAAAAATCATATTACTTGAGAAACGATCCAGCGAAAGCGCCGAAATCCGAGGAAATATAAAACAACGAAAATCGTTCTACTACGCGCGTTGGCGGTTTTGTAACCAAACCTCCACCATATTCACCGGTGCACGCATTGATTGCCAATTATTCACCGGTTGATTGCAGTTTATTTGTTAAAATTGGTACACACCGCACGTCACTGGGTAATGTAATAGTTATAAGCTTAATCGAGTATTCAAACGTACGGAACGAGGGAGAGAGAGAGAGTAGATTTATGGATTTGTTGCTAGCACAAAGCTATACCAAGCTATTAATAATGAATATTATTGCATCATTGGTTAGAATTTCCTCGGCTCGACGCGTTACGAGTGTAAAATCAACCGCATGATATCGCGTGATATCGCTCCTCTTCTTCTTCTTCCTCTTTCACGTGTCACGAGGTTCGCGCTATCACATATGATAACCAAGCGTTTGATATTGAGGGTTTTCATATGAAAAAACGGCGATTCAATCCCAGAGGCCAGGATAACGTAATCGATGGGATGCTTGATTACTGCAAAACCATGGGGTCGCCAGTGTTACTCCAGTTTCCAATATGCGGATCGACATTCCTTTTTTTTTTTTTTTTTTTTTTTTTTTTGTTTGTTCCCCCTCTCGCGAATTTTCATTACCCATACCATGTCGAAAGCGTGTTGTAATCACAGCGCGCAGCGCGGGGGCCAATTTAAAAAATTGAAAAGGAAATTTCCAGCACGGAAACAATGCAACGAAAAAAAAAAAAACGAGAGAGAGGGAGAGAGAGAGAGACAACAATGAGTTCTCGATAACTGTGCAAATGAATTAAAAATGGGAGAAAAGGTCGTGTTTCGAAAAATGGCTCGAAATGGGATGCGAAATAAAAATGGACTGGTTCCATTTCGAGGAAGGAACAGAAAAAGGGAGTGAAAACGTGCGAATTGCGAAGAGACAGGGAGTATAAATTTTTGAAAAAAATGACGACGATGTGAAACCGAGGGAAGAGGAAAAGAGAGCGAGAGGATAGGCCTTGGTATCGCGTTGCCCCGAATTCTCCGGCGCGCACAACAATGTTGCCCATTGTTCTGTCCAGAAAATCGCTCGAAAAATCGAGATATTGTTCCTGCTCTGGCACAATACCCCCCCAGAGAGGAACGCGTCCCAGCGAACCGCGCATTATCATCGACACGCGCGGCGAAATAAATTAGCGAGCGACAAAGCGGTCCAGCGCCCGATAACCCCCCTGGTGCTCGGGAGTTGCTGAATATTGCTGCGGATTCGTTTAAAAAAAAAAAAAGGAGGAAAAAAACAAAAAAAAAACAACGTCACGTTGCAGCAGACGGGCAGCGTGGTGAATCATGAATTTTCGATGGTGGTCGGACAAAGGCACGGGTCGACGATCGGCAATTATGAAATCGCCGTCACCTGTTAGGAAATTGCTGGCGATAATATCGCCTGGTTCTGCTACCACTTAATCGTGAAAGTCATTTCGCCGGATTCTCCTCGTAGATTCATTGCGCGAATTTTTATTACACTATTCTTGTTACGATCTTTGATTACATGAGAATGTCATTGTGCATTGATTAACACAATTCTTTTCGATCCCTGTGGAAAGATTGGAAAACAAAATCAGATTGTTAGGACGATTCATAAAATACAGACAGTATCGGGTTCGTAGAATAGGGCGTGTCTCTGCGCGAGACGTTATAAATGGAGATTGCAGATTTTATCGCTAAAAGTGATTTTAGCGGGGGTCTTTTAACCCAGAGAATCGGGCTTCTTCAGGTGCGACGCTGATGCAACGAAAATTAGCGATTGGTTGATTTGGATCACGTGATTCGCGAGAGGGCGTGGACTTCGAGTAGGAGTGACGTTGTCTGCTACTGAGCGACCGCGCCTGTAATTTGTTTCGTATCGATTCAAATGTTTGCATATCAATAAAATTTTGTGGCAAAAAAGTCGTCTTCATTTCGAATGTACAAGAGTGCACGTTCGAATGTATAAAAATCCGCAGTCTGTTAATAACAATATTATTGAATTTAGTACAGATATCATTTCTTCTTATCAAACCGAGCAACCGCGCGCTTCCCCGATCTCAAAAATATACCTCCCGCGAATTTCCAGAGCTGAAAACGCAGTCACCCGCCATAAACAATCGCGCGAAACTTCCGCTCGCCGCAAAGATATCGCAAGAGAAAATACCATCTGCGCTTCCTTCTATGCCGCACACTGCCAAGTACACAGAGACGCGTATGTGCACGTAACACGGAAAGGATCGTACATGCTAATGCACACGCTGTATGACGTGCCTCGCCGTGCAGTCGCCGTGCAATCTGGAAAAAAGAAACGGAGAAGCTTTCAAGCTGCCGAAACTTAGCCGTGGACAATAGCCGATATAAACCTCGAAAGGTTTTCGCGAACGAAAGAGCCCGCGTTCTCTTTTTCAAAAGCGATACACCATCCATCCGTCGTGCAAACAGCTTCGTCCGTATTTTCAGACGACCTAAAAAACGATCGAGCGTGCCGCCGCGTTTCCAACTGGACACGGGTATACGCTAGCGGTTGGTCGTCGTTTGGTAGTTTCTTTTTTTTTTTTGTTTCTTTTCTTCTTCTTTTTCATCTTCTTTCTTCCCTTGGGGAGAGGGGGGTTGCTTGCATCTTCCGCGACACAGGACAGTGTGTCGTTCATCTCTCGGCGGCTGTTGCAGGGCCCTTGCTGCACATCCGGCTGCACTCTGCGCAACGGCGATAAGTGCAGGGACGACAACGGCTGCAGAGACGCGAGCTTTTGCGACGGCCGTGGTCCCCAGTGCCCGCCATCCATCAACAAGCCCAACAAGACCATATGCAACGAGGAATTCGTCTGTTACATGGGGGTGAGTCTATACACGTCTGCTCTCTTGTCGCGCGTCGCTCCTCTATCTACGAGACATTTCTCTCCCCTTGCAAATATTTTCTTTTACGTAGATCTGCGTACACAAAGGACGCTGCACATTTTCATTCAGAAATTCAATTGTCTCCGCGATTGTTCTTCTCCAGTAGAGGAAACGTTTCGGACTTTTACTCTCGTTTACTTTTAACTCGCGACAGTTAGTCTGTTCGTAGGTGAACGAAGATCATAAATAATGCGGGAATTGTGTCTGAAATTTTTGTAAATTTGGAATTACTTTGTCAAGCGATTTCTAATTCTCGAGTTATCTAGTGTGCGAAAACTAACTGCGATGTGACCTAATACGTGCAGTTCATAAATGTCCGAGGACTTTCAACTGTATTTCTTCCAGAAATCAAATAACACTTCGCGCAACGAAAAACCTGTAAATGATTCGCAATATACCAATTGTACGTGCAGTACATGCATTTAATTTTTAATATACGTATTATAAAATAGACAAAATTAAAAGAGTTGATTTTCCGTGATAAATGCTAAACATTAAACACGAAAGTGTCCGTTCACTGTTTGAAATAAATTCTCCGCTACTAATTTTCCGTCAGTGTGTAAAACTCCACTTTAAAATGCGAGAAAATACGCGCGAAGAGATATGGCGTAACATTCGCGGTGTAGTGCCGGTTATTTGGAAATTTGAATTTGAGATTTATAGGACGGACGAATTCGGAATAATTTCAGCTGTAGGCGCTGGGAACATCTTTATGATCGCAGATGATCAAGCCACGCGAAACCGAGGCGACAACGAGGGGTTGCTACATGGCGAAATACGATCGCGTTTCGTCTAAATTATCCCCGCGACGAAAATGAGACCGTTGCTGTCGAAATTACGGTGGAATTTACGATTTTACCAAGCGCAAAACTGGCTGGCTGTCTAGTTACTTATTCATTGGGGACTGGCTTGCCATTTTCTCGATCGTAACACGAACCAAAGAGAAGAAGGGTATACAATAAAATTAAAATAAAAATAAAAATTGCCTTTGAAAAGAAATTCAACTATATCAATTACATTAATTAATTCTGGTAATTTTACTCTGTTGATAATTCTTCTACACTCTTATGCATCAGTCTGTCGTGTTTTATTGAACTGAGAATATTTCAGGGCGCGCAATGCACGACATAGAAACACAATGTTAAAGTCGAAATATAAATATTAGTAATCTCCATAGTTAATACTTCTAAAAATTGAAACGAGCTCAAAAATGCTCAAAAATTTAAAAAGTAAAAATTCGGTAGATTTATAATTGTATGCTCTTAATATATCGTGAAATAAATTCTCAGTTATATCTAATACAAGTTTTATATTCCAATTAAAATAATTAAAATACTATTGACTATTGCTATAACAATGCTGTACTTTAAATTAATATTTTCGTAGATTAAATACACTCTAGAAATTGTCGCACCCTTGTGCGTTAATAACCATTACGATATTCGCAAGTCCAATAAAATTTAGCGTGACTGGTACGTAAGGGTTGAAAAACATCACTATATTGTTTTTTTTTTTTCCGTCCTATCGCGACAATTAATATGGAAAACTCAAAAAAAGAACTTACAACCCTGATATGTTTAACAACGCCGACAAGGCTTTTCATTGAAATTTTCACTATTCGTCGATCGTTGCTTGCTTCGGGGTGGAGCTTTGGAAAATCGAAACTCGAACAGAGTCTTCTTCCGCGTCCAGGGAGCTTGCGAAATCGGTTCTCTCGCCGAAGAACGAGGAGAGATCCATAGGGGAGCGATCTGGAAACGTACGCGTGGCATTTTCCTACGCGGTGGCCACCTTTTTTCTTCGACGGCCAAGTCGCGCTCGGAGTCTCGGGGGTTGAGATTTAAGGCTGCCGCGCGCACGCACACCCCCGAAATGAAATACCGCGCGGTGGCACATTCATCTGTCAAGAAATCTCCAGACTCGCCTCTCGATCGAGCCAAAGCTAAACCGCGCGAAGACTACGGTTTGCCCGCGAGTGAGTCTTTTTATCTTTATCGTTCTTTCTAACGAAAATTAATTCCGAGAACGAGAACATCGGAGGAAGGATCCTCTCCCCATTTTGCGTCGTTTCTCAAGCGGAAAAGTATCGGGAGTATCAAGCAGGTACAAGCCTGGTTCGCCGTGGGGTACGCGGATTAATTTCCAAGCGAACCTTTTCCACTGAAATTAACCTCGAAAAACGATCTCGAGACAATCGAAGTAACTTGAAGTTATATATCATTGATCAAAAAGTGGATGAAAGAAATCTCGAGATCTTTCCGATTGAACGTGGATTGACGTTCCCAGCGAGGGAATTTTCGAACACTCTCGGAACCGAAAATATCGAAAATACTAATTATTCGGAAATAATAGTTATTCGCTGATCTTGTATTTATTCTTCGCGAGATTCCCCCGATCGGATCTGAATTAAATCACGCGAATTAAATCACAGATCGAAATATTATACAATTAGCCTTCCAGCGAATTTCCCTCGAACGAAAATACGACCCTCTCCGAGTCTTGGTTGTTCCTTCGAATCGCTTCGAGGAAATAATTCCGTCTTTTTCGGACGGTTGCACGGCGGTAAGAACGGCTGTTGTCGAGGAACTGGGCGACGCAGTTGGGGATGGAGGCGCAACGCGGCACGAAAACGGTAGAGCAAATTGCAATCGGCAGCCTCTCTCGCTCGTTATTGTACTTGCAGATTAGAAAGCCTGTATTTCGGGAGTATCGATTCGTAGCTGCCGATGCGTACCGTCGAACTGTTGCACGTGTGCGGCCGAAACGCGTTTTCCGCCTGGCTGACTATAATCGAATGTTTCTACTAGAACCTGCAACTAGAGGAAATAACCTTGCGCCCCTGTCACCGTTGTCCACTGTTCGCATCCCGCGCATGGACCAGCAAGCCAACTTTTGATCCGTGGATAATTTCGATAGTTTCGTGCTACCTCGAATGTTGCGCCGCGAATTAGAATCAATTTCGTTGGAATGAAATTCTGGAACGAGCACCGAGGAACCGACGATTCGTGTCGGTAATTTCGAGTCATCACTTCCCTCTTCGTAGGATCACGACTCGTATTTGTATTTTACAGGCGATTCAGTTTGAAATTGATTATTTAATTTTCACAGGATTTCTAGCACTTTGTTTTTCATTTCTTTGAATTTCTCTCTTCTTAGGTAGAACGTTAATCTGTAATTTTTCGGATTCTCGAGGATCTTTGGAAAATTCACTGCGAAGAAAAGACTCACTTGCTTGTTAATTGTAGTTGCAGGAATTTGAATAATGTGAGAAATTGTCTGGAAATTACGGAACGAGAATTTAACGTTCGATTAGATCGAACTCGAGCGTTTGAAATGAATTAAAAATGTAACGAATTCAAAATACTTTCATCTCCAAACACGTACCTTTTGTTATCTTTATTCGATACATCGCAATCGACATACTACTGATTATAATGTTACCAATACAACGCTCTAGCACCAACTAAACACTCAAAGGATCAAACTATAAATTTTCATTTCCACAAACTATCTCCACGAAACGCTGTAACATGCACGATAGTAACAACGCCACGATAACCACAAATACAGAAGAATCCCTGATGCACCCGTCACAAAATAACAGCGAGACATGCGATAATGCTAACCTGGACGCACCACGTACGTAGCCAAAGCAATTACCTGACGTTAACCTATCCGCGGCAGCGATCATAATTTTAGCGGAAATTACTTACACAGATAGTATTGCGGTATGGCGAGCCATTTTCAAAGAGCGAGGCAAACGGCGAAGAAAAGGGAAGACGCTCGCCGCGTTGGCGCGGATGCGATCCGTAAGAGAATAACGTTCGAGAACGCGGGCTTATCTATCTTCGGCGAGACTCCCCCCGGCTGGAAATTACCTCGTATTTAGAGGGTTATGCGCGTAGGCTGACACTTTATGCTTACGGCTTGGAATCCTGTCAGTGCATCGCCGGGCCCGACGATCCCCCGACCAAAAGCTGCGAACTCTGTTGTAAATTGCCAGGAGAGGATCAACCATGCCTGTGAGAGACGATCGTTATGCAATACGCGGTTTCACGCGAACGTTCGCGTCGCTCGTTTCCCCTTACGCGCGCGAGAAACGGATGCTTTTCCGTTGAAACAAACACCGTGTTCGCCGTGTCTCGCGAATTCTCAAGACGATTCCGTGTTCGCTGCGTCGTTCGTTTCTCGCGAACCCCGTAGGAACCGACGGCGAACATTCGCGTGCGTTTAAACCGAACGGACGAATGTCTGTCTATTCCTGACAAGTCAGCGTGACAAGTCGCGACAAATTTTGTCAAAGTGGCGGGGATTGAACATTCATTTCGTTGGTTTAAATGCGCCGTAAGTTAAAAATTACACGTTAAATAGTGCTGGTTTTAAATACAATGCTGTGAGATAGTTTCACGGGAAGGATTATCCGTGAAACTGTTTCAAGACGACTCGTTTGACATCTCGTTTGGACGACTAGCGTTGTCAGCCGTTGGCTCGTCGAATAAGCTAGACCTGTCGTTGGACACGCATCTCTTTGCAGATCGTCGTTCGCGTGGAATTCAGCGCCTTACGATATTCCTGACATGCTGTCGAAGCCAGGCACGCCGTGCAACGATTACAATGGCTATTGCGACGTCTTCCAAAGATGTCGAGAGGTAATACACCGCTGCAGACTCTTCGACAACTCTCCGGCAACCTTCCAAATGAATCACAGACTCTGTCACTCGGACGTGAAGATGCGAATAAAAAAATATTCAAATGTTCTCTCATTCGTCTCTGTGTGATTATCTCTCGATAATACCGCGCGATCATTTTAGGTGGATCCAAGCGGACCGCTAGCAACTCTGCGGAGACTTCTCTCGGACGCTAGTCTGGCGAGCTTTCAACGTTGGATGGTCAATCGTTGGTACATCGTTGCAGCGACCGTGCTTCTGTCGCTGTCGATCGTGGTAAGTTTCAATTTTGAGGCGATGAATCCTGCTCGTTTTCGCTACTTGCGAGTCGTAGTTATCTAAATCTGTGACCTCGTGTCAGTCGAATTAATCGAATAACACAGATTTGCCACGAATTATCCCACGAAACGAACCTTCTTAAACTGTCCTCTGTTTAGAAATTTAAATGTAGCATAGTTCGTAATAAACTATACGCCTCGTTTTTAAATTTAAATCACTCTCGTTTAGAATTACTTCAAATTTAAATTCACCATCTTCCCTTGCAATAAAATATATCCCTCCGTCCACCGTTTCATTTCGAACTGTTCTATTCTCGAGAATGACAACGCTTCACGATACGTGGTAAATTTTCACGTCTCGCAGAGTGATCTAACACAATTTTCGTGTATTGCATTACAGTTGAGAGAAATTCATCTCGATAATGCAGCCAGAGCGGTCCAGAGCGAAAAATATCGTCGACATATCGAATATCCGCGCGAAGCCAATTACCCGCCTTGTCAATTAACATTTGTGCAAGCGCATAAAAAAAACAAGACACGGCAGCAACAATTGCGCGTTCTCGTTCCCGCGGAAAATATGTTGCGAACATCAACGCGGAGAAAAACGATTCAATTACACCGGCGCGATGTTTTCGTTTCGTAAGCCCCGGCGAAATCGCAAGAATATTCCTGTAGCGTTTAACGCGATCGGACAATGAAGTCCGTTCAGTTGAAATTCGTTTAATTTTCGGCCCGCGCCCGGCTGATTGTATTTATTGTTTAAAAAAAAAAGGAAAAATCATTTTCGTCGGTAAATATCAAAAATTCACCCAAATAAATTGCCAGCTTCCGCGCGCGTGAAATTTAATTAGTAGTTCATCCCTTTTTATCCCCGCATTTTCTCTACTTTGTCCGTTTATTTGAAACTCCATACCTCTATACAGCTTGACAAAATTTGCACAGCTCGTGGTAAGAGGAAAAAAGATCCTCGTCAAATATTCTCGCTGTTGCACAGTGAAATCTTAAGTATTACAATATTGTTACGTAGTAAAAGTATTATATGTTGTAAGAAAAAAGGAAATGTCACATTCGTAACGTTTGGGAAACGTTAATTAGCATGATATCCTATACACTTACGTATAGGACAAAGTTATATCGAACAATTAATCAATATAAATTATATTTTGGAATAGAACACGAAGAAGAGAATATAACAATTAGCAAATTATTGGCATTTATACCGTCCCTGTTGTAAATTTCACACACGAATTAAAATTGCAAAGCGCGGAAAGAATGGCGATAGAAAAAAACATCGAGCGAGTCTTTAAAATTCTCTTTCGTAGCCGTATGTTGAAAAATGAACTTCGATGACGTAAATCCATCGAACAAAATGAATAAACTGTTGCGCTGATGCAACGTTGATCCTTTCGCGGATTAAAATTATTCTCAAGAACGCTGCAGACGTCGGACGTGTTTAATTGAAGGAGAAATTAATCCTTGGGAAATTTTCTCTCGCAGCCCGCGATGTCGACAAATTCGTAAACAAATAATTTCGACCCTCGGCGAAACTAAATCTCCGGCCAAGAATTCGCCCGTTTTCGAGGGAAGAGATATTACGACGAACGAACGTGGACGAACGTGTTTGAGCACGGCGATTAAACGGCGAGGGAAGGTGTCGAGCGAGAGATATATTGTAAATTCGATTGCACGCAAGTTGGCCAACTTCCGACCTGCGACGGCCGCGAAAGCAGCCGGAAATTCATCCGGAGATAGGTTTAAAGTAGCGACGGTAACACGATGCGCCGCCACGAATTATATTATAAACCATATCCCGTGGGAGTTTCCTAGCGGATAATGCAACCGCAAAACTTTTTCCGCGCCATTCACGTCCTAACGAACACGCTCCGTGAACTCGCTCCCCAACCCCCGCCGCTCCCCTCCCGCCTCGTGACGCGAATTTGTTCGTCAAGTTTCATTATCATTTAAATCTGCCGGAGCAACGACGTTATCCCGCCGGGTTCGTTGTTGAATCCAACTAGATCGTAACGAGCACGATTTCTTTCGCAAAAATATAAAATACGGCTATAAAATCAAATTGAAATTTCAATGATTTATTCATTGT
>KQ435753.1:642911-658217 GCA_001276565.1 Melipona quadrifasciata | reverse complement strand
CGCAATCGTTTTCGATCAGACACGCTAAATTCTCCGTTCGTTTTTCATTTATTTATTCATTTTTTTTTTTTTCATTTTTAAGAAACACACTCGCCTCCTCCGCACTATTTCCCTCCACTCCATTCTCCATTTCTTTCGTTCAATTCATCCTTCTTGTTCGCACACTGTCACGCCGTGGGACTGTACTGGCTTCACGCGTAGCTTATCTATCTAATTCAATGATCCGTGTAGTCGTAAGTGTACGAGTGTGGTACGCGGTGTATCGGTATGCGCGTGCTCCTAGCTGTTCTCCTTTTTTTCGCTCGTGTGTCGATCCTCGCGTCACGGCAACATCTACACGAATAACCAAACGAGCGAAAGTGTCGGACACGTAGTGAAAAAGCACGCGGAGACGATTGATCGCCCCTCGGTTTTACTCGAAAGAAAACAGAACAGAATCGGAGGACGGACGGTGTCGTTCTTCGGTGTAAAATGGTGTATGTGTATGTGTGTTTGTGTGTGTATGTGTGTGTGTGTCGTGCATGACGCGTGTATACGATGACTTTGTACATATTTCGGAAAAGAAGTTTCGCTATCGTTCGCTGTCGCGTCCGCGACGCACGCGTGCATCCACAAGTGGAACCACCCGAAAGCGCAGAGTTCAATGGACGTGATGAAACGCCGACGTTCGTGCCCTCTTCCCCGTTGCCTAATGTTCCCTCCTCCTCTTCGTCCGTACTCCTGCTGTTGACCAGCAGACGTCTCTATTCGGTCGTCGACGAGGTCCAACCTGTTTGCCACGAATTTTTAAGCCTCACGCTTAAATGTTTCCGTCATGCGCGACTGTCAGTATGACACGAAACTGCGTTACAATAGTATTTCCCTTTTTTTTTTTTTTTAAATCATCCCGTTTGGCTGATACAGAGCCGTGCAGAACGTTCACTACGAACGACGTGATACGCTGTAATTTCTCCGATTTCGTGGACATCTCGTCGGCTCGTTGAATTTGTTCGTTGGCTCGAACTCGATCCTCCACGTCCTTAAGTGTTAGCGAATTCAAAAGTTGAACGATAGTTCGTCGACCGTGGTTCGAGTTCGAGTAACTCACCCTTTCAACGCATCGCGAATTTGGACGTTCTTTTCTTGCATCGACGTACAAGACGAGAAACGAAACTTCCATCGACAGGCGAGGCGTCAGTCGTCCGCAATGCGTTGACAAGATGACACTCGCCCGTGGACCACACCTCGTTCGAATAACGCGTCAAGTGCGAAACGAAGGAAGTGATCCAGGAGTGATCGACGGAACGAGAGGAACGATCGAGTCACGTCGCTCGCGGTAGATGAGAAAGGACGATCGTCGCGAACGATGACGGACGCAGATCCGATGGTATTGGATCGGGACGTAAAGATCGAACGCGCGATCGCGAGCAGAGCTCGTACCAACGTCGTGTCCTCGTGGCGATACCAACCGAGTGCAAAGAAAGAAAACGAATAAATACAAGACAGCCTCGAGTCACTCGATAAAACTAGAGCGACGTTTCTTTTCTTTCCAATTAAGCGCGTCGTACTCTGTGAGTCCCTCCCTCTCTCTCTCTCTCTCTCACTCTCTACACCATTTCTCCGTCTCTCGGTGAATTTCCGTGGTTGAACGCATAAAAACGATTGAAATGAGAAAGCCGTGCGTGTACGTGCGTGTGTGAAGGCTCGTGACCTGCTTGACCAAAAGCAGAGTGAGAGTGAATGAACGAGTGAGCGAATGAGCGAGTGAGTGAGCGAGGTAGTGAGAAGGAGAGAGAGAAAAAAAGATAGAACATGGACGTTTATATGGGTTTAGAATGATCACGTTCGACCACGATTATTATTCGAAGGAAAGTTGAATATATATATATATATATATATATATTCAACTTTCCTTCGAATAATAATCGTGGTCGAACGTGATCATTCTAAATATAATAATGCCCCGTTATGCTTGAACTCGAGTTCAACAGCGAAGGAAGAGAACACAACGAATCGCGAAGTTTAATACAAAAATAGGAACAAACGTATAAGCATACAATAAGGAACATATATCATGTACAAACGTAACGCACAAGGAACTTTATGCTAGAATGATTCATAGTATATACGCAATCGTGTGTGCCGTGTGTGTGGATGCTTCGCCATTTTCATTTCTTCCTTTTTCTTTTTTTCTTTTATTGTTTATTCTTCCTTTTTTTTTGCTTTACCACTTATTAAAAAAAAAAAAGAAAAAAAAAAGAAAAGAGGTTTATATAACATGTAGTACAGCGTGTTACGCGTTGTCACGAAAGATAAAACGACAGAAAGAATCACCAGTGACATTGTTAAATTAAGTAACCACTGTCTCGCGGTTTTCGAGTTTTCAAACACGCTACTCCCTCGAACGATCGCATGCGCATGAAGGCGAAATGAAGGCGCGTGCACATCGTGGAAACGTGTACTGATCGCTCGATGACTGGACGTGGGTACGCGCTGTGCCGTGGTGTGGTGATATCGTACAACAGAATCGATAAATAATACGAACGACGAGCGAAACAGCGAGAAAGTACGCTCGAAGAACGACCAGAACAATGTTTCTCGCTCTAAAATTATTCTAAATCCGATTGTTACATGGAGACGCACTCGACTTTGAGCGTTCGAAACGTTCTCGCGGTTTTGAAAAATCGTAACACCGGCCATTCTTGGACTCGTGTTTATCGGTCGACGAACGCGAAAAGGCAGTTTCGTTTGTTCCTTCCCTTCTTCCCTCGTGCT
The DNA here is from genome assembly GCA_001276565.1 of Melipona quadrifasciata. Lineage (NCBI taxonomy): Eukaryota > Metazoa > Arthropoda > Insecta > Hymenoptera > Apidae > Melipona > Melipona quadrifasciata. Next base: position 655,463 of record KQ435753.1, on the reverse strand, counting down.
CGATGTTCGCAGAGCAAGCAACAGATAAAAATAAAAAGGATAAAATTCGTTCGAAAGATCGGGGCAACGAAGGGCCTGTGCGTTGGCGTTCGATCGGGCTCCGCGCTTAAAAGAATCTCTCGAATCTACAAAGAGATAAATCCGGTCTCTTATACACCCACACCCTCTCATCCCTCCGCATTCGATATATCATACCACACTCTCTCTCTCGCTCTCTCTCTCTCTTTCTCTCTTTCTCTCTCTCTCTCTCTCTTTTTCTCCTATCTCACATACGCTTGCACAATACGTACTTACGATATTTACTTCTCTTACAATATTTTTATATTCATTTATTCTATTAATTATATCAATACTGTTGACGGATAGAGATTCATTCACAGCTCGCACCAGAGCGAACGATCGTCTCTGCCGTGCGCGGCGTAACCGTTTTCTCATTCAACTTAATTCGATTTCTTTCGTTTCTCATTTCCTTCTTTCTTTCTTCCCTTCTTTCTCTCTCTTTCTTTTCGTCTATCTTCTCCTCTTCTGCCTCTTTTCATTCATGCTCGTTTCACCGACAGTCAATATCATCCTCCTATTTTTATTTCTTTTTTTTTTTTCATTAATATACTTTGTTTCTTTTTTTTTCTTTTTTTGACATAATGTTTTATCACACGCTAAACGATCAGCCAGCTCTACACGTGAAGAGAGGCTGTCACGATTCGATCGCAACGGTGTCTCGTGGATCGTGCCCGGACGAAGCGGGAACGCGACGGCGAAACGCGCTTCGACTACTACCGGCTCCGCTGCTACACATCCATCCAGCTTCGCAGAATTCGGAAACACCGCGCGCCTCCCCCTGCCTTCCATTCGAGGCTCGACCAACTGCAAACGGTGTGTGTTTGTATGTGTGTGTGCGTGCGTGTGTGTTGTACGTGTGTGTATACTTTTACATGAATTTGTTTCTCCGTGTGCCTGTAACACCCGCGTACATACGTATGGCGCACCTCGAACGGAAATTGCGCGTCCATCCTCAGCCTCGAACGACAGCGTAAATCATCAGGTCACACAGCACGAGGACAGACGGTCGTTGAGAAGAAGCTCGTTCGAAGCAAAACGCGAGAGCGCACTGATTCTCTCAATTCGGTCACGGAGTTCTTTCGCGCCTCACGATCGCTCCACGGTATCGCTTCCAGTTACAACCACATGACTGTCCGTCATATATATCCTCTCACAACGACGACGACGACAACGACGACGACGACGACGATGACGACGACGACGATGATTCACTTGTGACCACGCTGAGCGAAAAAGTACTCGATCTGTTGTAAACAGATGAGCTGCTGCATCAGGCTTTGCAGCGGGTCTTGGCCTTGCGACTGAGCTTGCTGCGGCTGCTGCAGCGACTGCGACGACAAACCTCCACCACCGGTGGGCTGGCCAGCAGTCGGCGGCAGCATCCCGCTGCCGCTACCGGACTGCTCGGCCAACAATTGTCGCTGAAGCTGTTGCGCCTGGTAGTGAGCGACCGCGACCAGCTCCGAGGATTCCATCCCCATCGAGGCTGCGGCGGCGGCCGCTGCCGCTGCGTGGCCCAGCTGCACCTGCTGCTCCGTGTGATGACCGGACAAGCCAGCCTGATGACAGGCAAGCGGATGTACGCCGACGTGCGACAGCCTGCTGGCCGAACAGCCAGACGAGGCCAAGTAGGCGCCGGGGAGGTTTGGGTTCTCGCCCCGCTAGGGAGCCATGTTCTTGGGCCTGCGCCCCCGTCGCCCCCTGGTGGGGGGGCGCGGGGACTCCTGGCCTCACTGGCTCACCGCGGGGCTCTTCTTGTCTTGTTGCTGTTGACTGGCATCCTGCGTTCCCTGTACACCTTGCGCCGCTCCCCCTTGACCGCCTTGAACTCCCTGCAACCGCCGTGTTGCACGTCACGCCTCGACAATCGACAATCTTCCCTCGGCGTTTGTACGTTTCGCGAACGTGCGTTTGGAAACGGTGGCGTTTACCTGACTGCCGGGTCCTCCTTGTGGCGGTCCAGGACCGCGGTCCGGAGGCCAGGAGTTACCCGGGGTCGGTTCCGAGTGGAATTGATGCGGGTGCGGAGGTGGTCCACCGGGCGTGTCGTGACTGTGCGGGTCCAAGCTGTTCGTCGCATCGTACTGCGTGTTCTCCAACCTCGTGATTACCCGTTCGTCCTCTTCGCCAAAGTCCCCTCCCATCAGCGACGGTTCACCCACAACCATCACGTCCTGCATCGACAGGAGAGTAGAACAGATCGTTAAAAACAAGCTCGCACGAGTACGATTACAAACGTCACATGGACGGACAGATAGTCTTGTTATATCGATTACGTACGGTAAACGGTTGTTCCGTTATTCCGTTCTGTTTTTTCTTTTTTCTTTTTTTTTTTTTCCCCCGTCAGAGTAAATATAGTTGCAAAAGATTAAAACGGAGACACACAGCCTTTCGATAAAGGACGCTTCGGCTGCGGCCCGTTCCAAATCTAAATATCTAACGAGTTGGATGGCACGAGGCTCACCTGTGACGCCAGTGAAAAATTCGGTCCCGGCGATCTCTTTTTGCTGGGCGCTGGCGGCGCGTTGTTCCCCGGGCCCGACGTGCTGCCCTTTCGCTTTCTCCTCTTGCTGGCCGGCCTCTGCGACTCTAAAAAAGAAGGAGATAACGCTCGATAAAAATTTAATGCTCGAGCCGATGGTAACTGATAGGCTAGCCATGTAGTAGCGCGCTACGAAACTTCAGACCGCTACCCAGCTTTGGACCTTTCTTCGAAATCAAAGGTCTCTGACACACAGAAGCATGCATGCATCGGTGGACAGACAGAATAGGAAAAAAAGAAAAAAAAAAAAAAAGAAAGATACTCTCGATAGATCGCCGTTCTTTCATCAATCAACAACAACAAAAAAAAGAAGCTAATTAAGAAGTGTCTGCACTCACGTACAACGTACATATTTAGAATCTTTACAGAGAAACACGCATCACGCGTCCGATGTGAGTCCGCGGCGTGCGCTCTTTACGACTTCGAAAAGGCGGGCTCTCGGTTCCATGATTTCGCCGACCTTGAGCACGGGGGCGCCGGATAATTGCAAGGGAGAACGACGCTGATTACGACGGCGTAACAGGAAACGCGGTGCAACGCGTACGCATGATAAAAACCGGCGATAAGCTACGGCAAGGAGAAGTGGCTCACGCAACGTCGATCGGGGGAAAAAATCAGCCACCTATCTAGTAGCAACCATCTGCACCAATCGGTATATCGTGCATCTGCTCGCTTTTTCTTTTTCTTCCTTTTTTTTTCTAGAGTGATTTCTTTTGGAAATACGTTCCGTTTGTGTGGATGGTTTTAGCGAAAGGCGCGCGTTTTCTTATACGAATTCATCGCCCGGTAAGACACTCTGTACTATTGGCGATTTAAATGTAGATTTTAAGCATTTATACTTTTATTTAATCGCGTCGAACGCTCTGATAACTGTAAAAATTTGTAATACAACGAAAAAGGCTAGCTTTAAGATTTTCCAGTGGAAAAAATTTGTCAATTTAAAAATGCACACAATGGTAAATCTACAAACTTTCCGAAAAAAGAAAAGAGACTAGAATTTATTCATTTGCTCGAAGAGTCCCTCGAACTTTCCTAAATCGTGCGATAAAGGACACGCGTTCACCGCGAAATCGACGCCATTAACACGCGACGGGAGTAAAGAAAAAAAACGAGACGCTTTTGTGCGTGAACATTCGCGAATTTTCTCCCCCCGGCGAGCAAAACGGGACGATTTCCCAATGGATCACGGTTTGGTAGAGATAAAGGCTGATATAATAGGATCCCGGTCGAAGGGAATACAAGTTTTTGGTCGTAGAAAGCGATTGGAACCGAGGCTCGTGACGCGGCAACAGACGTCGACGACGAATATTCTCCCCGTCGTTGAACGATCGAAAAACGAATCCTGCGGTAGACTGGTCGGCCGTTTGGCTCCACTGGCTGGTGCTTCTCATGTAAAGCAACTGTTCGTCTACCTCTCTTACCCGGCGGGGCAAACGTCCTCTGCCATTTCTGGAACAAGGTCGTCTTCAAGCAGTCCCGCGGTGACAACGCGTACGCCTTGTGCCTCGACATCAGTTCTTGCATCGGCTCCAAGATCACGCATAACTGGAAGAAAAGAATTCGAGGAATTCTTATTATTTGGTTCCACTTTCGCGCGCACGCTAGCTCGCGATCTTACGATACTGCGTCTTAATAAATGTTCAAACTTCACTTTGTTCTGTTTGATTCTCATGCTTGCGATTAGTTGTGTGGAATTTCGGCTAAATTCGACTGATTCGCTGATCCGGTTTTTTAACACCAGACAGAAATTTGCTTCGCGTGTAATTTTAAAGGGAGCACAAGGAGTTTCGTATAAATTTTTTCCGCTACTTCGTGCTTTTTGGTTTGCGCCTTACATTCAGGGCACATGAATCTATCATGTCTGCAGTGAATGTGTCAATCGAAATTTTGCCGATTGATTCCACTAATTGAACTTCCATTATACCAACGAAAAAACACTAACTGGAGAGAAACCGATGAAATCTCGTGGCACGAATTATTTCCCTCCCGACAAGATCCAATAAACGAAGTTTATCCTAGCATTTGATCAGACACACGACTACTTCAAAACCACCGAGGTCTTCACACATTGTAATACAAATACAAATCCTCGTAAATTACAAACTGGCTTGTTCAAAATAGAATTAGCAGTTTCGGTTCGATTCGCGGACGCTTGCATTTTGATGGAGAACTCTTTCGCCACGAACACATCCCCGGGTGTAGATGTATCGTAGATTTATCCGTCGCAGAAACCTCCGACGACGAACTCTGGCCAACTGAAACCACTCCGGTTCTCTAAATAAATGTCACGCAAGAGTATCGAATGGAAGCGACGCTGGTCCATTTGTATCTTCATCCGGCGAGAACGATGCGAAATCGGGAACGATTTTCCTTTCGCGGCGCGAAAATAACGCGCCCCCCGCGCGTCGAAACGAAACGAGCGCGACTGTTATTTAATCCGACGCGAGTTCGACAGGGAACTTACGCGCGCTATTAATATGAAAATTATCGTATACGGCGTGTACCCCGGTTGAAAATAAACTTCCTGAAATATATTCGCGCCACGATGCGCGCAACGTAACGCGCGCTGGTGCGCGCGCGATCGCCCGTTTCTGCCGCGCCATCGTTCTTCCGTGTACACCGTACCAAAGCAAATTAAATTTGGTTTATGTTTGCCGTAATAAAACTGAAATCCATTTTACGTAATTATCGTAAGCACGTAATTTCCCGGCAGCCTTTATATTATAATGATGACAATTAAAGTAATCGATAGCGGTGGGAAGGGAGGGGGGGGGGAGAGGGGGTGAGATCGCGCGTTCGGAGCTGCCCAGCACCCCCCCGCCTGCCCTGCCCTGCCCTCGTCCCGAAATTTTGCAAAACTTTAATTTCATTTTAATTAATATTCGCGTTAGTACGGTCGTCGCCCATCGGTCAGGTTCCCGATCGATTCCCTCGCCCTCTCGCCCCCTCACCGTCATTGTCACACGTCGCGTATCTACTCTACTTTTTACCGGCACTCGCCGATTAAATTATTACGTACAATGCACGGTGATATGATAATTTAACGAGGTGTACAATTTTCCTCTCTCTTTCGTTTCGTTTCTTTTTCTTTTTCTTTTTTTTTTTTTTCGTTTCAACCGAAGGAGAGAGAAAGACCAGAAGATTTACGCAGAAGATTTTAATGAAGAAAAATAAAGCAGCTTCGTTTCTATTAAGGGATGTTTTTTCAATGACTCGTTTAACGGCGAGCAGTGAACTAATATTATTCAATGTTCACGCGCGTGAAAACTATTACATATGTATAACGGTAAGAGTTGTTCCGCGGATCGGTAAATTTACGCAGGGAATCGCTAGTTATTTTAAGGATTAGAGTTTCTGCATAACTTGGCCCGCCATGACTACACCGATGGGAAATATTTTCTCCAGTTGGGTTGTCAGGGCAAGTGAAAGCGCTTCCGACTTGCGGCGCGCGGCAGAAGGTGGATCGTAACCCGGATACTCGATCGGTACTTTCGCGAGTCGATCTCCTCGCCATTTAGCCCTTTTACGCTCTCCTTTCGAATAACGTATCATTCGATACGCCGTGCGTGGGAGTTTAACCCTTACGCCCCGAACGAATGAACACTCACGTAGATGGATTATTACGATTGGTTCGTTTCAAAATTCAGGGAATAACGCGATAACAAACATTGCGGTATAAAGAATCAGTAAAGTATTAAAAGTATTAAAAATACACCGGCTAATCGGAAAAACTATCAACGATAAATATATCGATCGCTGTTAAAAATATAACACTCCTAAATTTCATAAGTTCCGTAATTGCCACGATAAAAGTTTCGGTCGCGATCTTCGAGAAAGCGAAAGTACGCATAGATCGTAGTTGTGGAGTACGTTTTCCATAAATCACCGTGCAAACGCACGGAGGAATCGTAACACTGGGACGGTACCACGAACGACAGATCGTCGTTCGTAAAATCGAGCCACCTTCGTCTCGCCGCGTTTCACACGGCAGACAGTTAAAACGCATACGTACCCTAAGGTAATTCAGGGTGGAATTGGTGATGCCCTGCCTTGTGATGTTCTTGCTAAGCTGCTCGAGCATCGTCGGGTCCTGTTGCATGCCGACCACGGTCCTCGGCACCAGTTCCTTGTGCGTCCTCACCGACATGTGCCACGACTTTATCCTCATGAGGTCGTCAAACGTGAATTCCAATATTAATCTACCCTCCGTACATACCTGTAAAACAGACACGCGTTTCAAGACCACCCCGCTAGCAAAATTGTGCTTTCTCCAAGCGTGGAGTGATCACGTTACGACGGAGGCATCACAAAAACTGACGTGGCTTTTGTTGGCAATCAAAATCGAATTTCGGTCAGTAATTGACGAACGAAGAGTACGCGGTTAAAAATTCCTGATTTTTAGAGTCGAATTTTTCTAAAAGACAATATAGATCCTACAAGTTGTCAACAATTGTTCCGATGCTTCATTATCGAGCGACGAACTTTGTAACAAATTCAGAAACGCGACGAAAACGTGGTACGAAGAAGTTTCTGTCAGCAAAAATACAAATCGTTCAAGCGTTTCGGACTCTATTCTCGATCAGCAGAATAGATAAGATAATTCCATTATCAAAACCTACGGAGTAGATGTGCGGATGCTGCATAAATATACCAATAGTGATGAATTTACAGTGAGGAGGGAACTTCGGTTACTCGATTTCTCCGTAAACTATTGGCTAGAAGGAGAGTTCTACTGTGGGAAATTCACGCGAACCTTTTTTAAATCTTACGTTATACTCGATATCATTGTGCGCGAAGATAGCGACTGTGAAAGAGGAAAAAGACAAAAAGATTCGAAAACGAAGATGGGGAATGAGAGAAGCAGCGAAAGAAGACGATCGAAGAAGCGTGCACGTGAAACGAGCCGTTCGGTGTTACACGAACCATGATTCCTTTCGTTTACATTGTTAAACCGTGAATCGATAGCGCAACAATGATAATCAGACTGCGGATATTTATGCCTCCATGGGAAACTCAATGCTGCAAGTATGCATAGAATATGCAAAAAAGAAAAAAGAAAAAAAATGGGGTCGCAGGAGAGGAACGCGATAACCGAATTGCTTTCGCCGATTTCTGAATTAATTCTCACGTCTGGAAACGGTTTCACGTACTGTAACTGATTTGTCACGTACTGTTAACTAATTTTATATACTGTGTTTCACAGTCACAGAGAAATGAAAGTGTAACGACAATTTTTACACAATTCCTCTCTCTAGCTGTTTAATGTTAATTTCATTTCAATAGATCTCACTTACAAAAGGACGAATAATTCCAGGATCTACTTTTCGCTGCACATTTTGTTCATTGAATTCGTCAGAAAACCATCGGACTTGAACGAAACCCGCGATAACAGATTGATTAAAGGACAAGATTCTTACCTTCGTGAACATCGGTTTTCCGTGATGCGTGACCATAACGCAGTTATCACAGTCGAGGGTTATGCTGGTATTGTGAAATGATTCCTTCGGGTGTTTCAAATTGTAGTAAAGTTCCGTCACTCCGCCCTCGAATATCGAACGGAAGTACCTAGGTATTAACGTCCTGCCTATCGCTGCAAGCATAAACGAACGGATGATCAGTACCAACCGGCGTCGAAACGCGGTCTGCGGACATATTCGCCGGGGAAATGAAGAAAATCCGGTATTCGTGTAATTCCTTCGCCGTGTTCCTGTTGTGCCTTCCGGGAGCGTTCGAAGGCAAAACATCGAACACGGGGGAAACAGGGACAAAGAGACAGGCAAATAAGCAGATAGATAGAAGGTCGAAAAAACTGGAAATTTTAAATCGGAGCTAGAGCCTGCGAAAGAGAAACTGGCACATTACCACGCTATATTTTCCAAAATTCTGCACACTTGTGCTTGCGTACGATTAAAAAAAACGATGAAAGAGGGGCTGAGGAGACAGATGAATGAATGAATAAATAAATAAATAAATAGATAGACAGATGAATTGAAAAATTTTAAATTTTAAATTGGTGTCTACAGCAGAGAGACTGGCGCACTAATATTTTTCAAAATTAAAATTTAATAGACAGCGCGACAACGAGCATCGAACGGGAGCATCGAACAATCCTAAATAGAATGGAGTCCACGAGTGAGAGATAAGAAAAGAGAGAGAGAGAGTTTTCTAGCTGCGTCTTATTGCAACGGGTAATGCTCGTCGCGGAGCCTCGTCGTTTACGCTCGATGACGACGCGATGCGACGTGTAATCACGTTGTTACCGTGCATTCAGCAAACGAACGCGGCGCGAGACATTAAAATCCACCGGCTGCAAAATTGCTCGCTGTGGTGGCACGTAATTATTTAGAACGTTGCGTGCGTGCCGGTTGTAACACGTACGTATGTACGTGGACCAGAGACGAGGACAATGGACCGTGAAGAAGAAGAACGGGAACCGGCCAACCGGAGAGGCTCGTATCGTCTCGTTGGCCATCGACGAGCTTCGCGGAACGCGGTTCTCGTCGAATCTCCTCTGAACGTCTCGCCACGTGTGCGTCAGAGATTTCCCGACTTGGCTTGACGATACTTGTGGACTCCATCCTAACTGAGAGAAGCGGCAGTGAGGAGATTTTTGTCGCCTCTCATCGCTGAGTGTTCGACAAAAAAAACTACAGGATGAAAGGGGAACATCTCGATTTTCAATATTTTGCGTAGGTTTTCAGGCAAGCGATGAATTTTTCACTTAAACGTTCTGCATGTAAAAATTATGTTTCTTTTTTTTTTAATTTTCATTTGAATCAAAACGGGAGATGGAAAGTATCTTTATTGTTGGCAACGACGTAATTGTTGCTTCGGCGAGAACCAAGATTTAAAGCGAATTTTTACAAGTACATTTGTAATTTTCTATGTGGGGTTCATTCTATAAATTGATGAACAACGTAGTTGAATTAAATGTAACAGCTTGACAGTGGAAGACAATGAATTAAAAACCAAAAAAAAAAAGGACAAACATGGGAACTTTATCATCGAACAATGCGTTGTTCGTTGGACGAACAGAAACTGATATTCGAGCGGAAAGAAAGAGAACGCCAAAAGCTATGTACAATATCTCTTAACAAAGAGAAAGTGGCTGATGCTTACTGTATCTCTTGGGACCGTCCTCCAAGCAGAACGTGAGGGTTAAGGTTGCGTCGTCCTCGAAGAATTCGGTCGCGAACGCGTCCCACCAGAGATTGTCGCTCTCCTGTAACAGAAAAGAAAAAAAACACGTGATAATCGTGTCGCTCGCGGTCAAATCATCAAATCTTTGTGTTTCGAGAACACCAACTTGGTGGTGTGGTATCGGCCGGTATGTTCGATGACATCGTTGCTGGCCGTCGTAAAATCACGAGCACGGCGAGCTGTGTTCCTCGACTTCCGCCGCGAGCGTTCCACGCTCGTTTCGAGAATTCTCTCGTCGTTGCGAGCCTCGCGTAACGAAAGGTTTGCGGCCAAACGGCGATCAAGGTTCACGTGTCTCCGGCTGATTTCGAGCCTAATCTGTAATTGCACGGTACGGTGACTGACTGACGGTGATTCCCGCAGCGAGCAAACGGCCGGAGCGGGTTCGTGGAAAAAAGCTCGCGGGCAACAGGGACTTGACTTTCCTCGCGGGCCTGCTCCCGGGCTACAACTATGTCGTTTCAAGTATATTCGTGTTGCTCTACATATATATTGGCGTTTCGTCGCGGCATGAATATTTATAGTCACCGATACGGAACGGTTTGAAATTTTTACGTCGTAAACGTAGCTCGTCACCTCGTGAAAACCCGATCGGCCATGGAACGCGTGCTCCGTTCGCTCCTCTCGTCTTTTTTTCTCGCTCGCTCGCTCGTTCGTTCGTTCCCCGTATGAATTATTACGGTCACGCTTAATAAACACGCGTAAATACGTGGAAAAACACGAATAAGCTCGTTTAAGAAAACCGGGTTTGCCGCTAGATTCTATTAAATTCTTCCGAGGCACGTGCGAGACCGCGACGACTCGCGAAAGTGTTTCAACCTTTTTGCGATGAATTTGAGAATACATCCAGAGCGATCTCAATTAACGTTAATTACATTCGGACACTTCAAATAAAAGGAATGTCACGAGTAACAAAATTACGTTGGAGTTCTTCGATTTCCAACTTGTTTCCATTTTTCAATTCACGGGGTTGGTCAATGTGCGTTTTCAATAGCTCAATCATTTCTTTGATCGGGTAAATTAATTGCCACACGTGAGGACAACGTGTAGTCGAATTCGACTTAACAGTGGTGATTCTGGAATCCACATCGTCACGTGTTTGAAACGTATCAAGAAAACGAAAAAAAAAAAAAAAAAAAAAAAAAAAAGAAGCTCAGTTCAGAAGTAGGAGGTTTAACCTGTTACGAGTTTGCATCTGACAAAATTATTTAAAATTTCTCATGTTCGTAGATATTTTCGATTTTAACATCCCAATATCCGCGAAACGCACGAATCTCAATTTTCATTTCTCGTTAACAGTTCTCTCCATTGTTCGCGTAATTTCTGATTAAACCTAACCCAAACCTAACCTAAAAAAGGAAAGGAGGATCGTAACTGAAGAGCACGTTGTTCACGATCTGCGGCTCTTCTCCGCTTGTCACAAGGCTCCTGCGAATGCAAAGGAGAGGTCAACGATCATTCCCCGACGATTTGTCCGCGTTTTCTCCGAAATAACGCGGACTTTGCGGAAGAGAGAGAAAGGGAACAGGAGTATCGAGACGGACGATCGAGTTTCCGGAGTCTGCGACGACGCGGCGCGACGTTGAGACTTAAGAAAGGAAAAAAGGGGGCTGCAGCGAGGTCACGTGCGGAAAAATAATAATAAGAGCGAAGGGAGAAGAAAGAGAGAGAGAGAGTGAGTGGATGCGGTGTGGGTGAAGCTGGATGCATAATTGAATGAAAGCGCAGCGAACAAGCGCGTCCAGAGCCAAGGGGTAGTTCCTGCGAGCGAGAGGGGACGAAATGCTATAATTTCAAGCCAGACAGTCATGCGTTATTCAGCGACGAGTATAGGTCGCCTCTGTCTTCTCTTCGTTCTCTCTCTCTCTCTCTCTCTCTCTCTCTCTCTCTCCTGCTTTCCTTCTTCTCATTCTAATCTTCCAGCCAACGCGTCTTTGGATCATACTTAACCCTCTGTTTAAAGTTTGACGTAACTGATAATTATCACGACTCGAATCGTACCGATAATCACACGTATGAAAAATACAATTTTCAGAATATATACAAGTGGATATACGGTTGTTTAATTTAAACTTTTGACTTAAAGAACTTTTCGAGAAGTTGCTCGAGTTTTCCAAGATTCCGGCGTGCAAATCGAGATGCGCAAGCATCAACCCCTTCGCCGTTTCGCCCGCGCGAGCGCAAAATATCGAAATTTAATTAAACAGCTGCGGATTGTTCTAAGAATTGTTGTCTAATTTGGAACTTGCGTAAGAATAAACAGGGATTACAGAGATAAATAGAGAACAAGCGGGTCAACAAGAAAGTTGCAGTTAAAATTTCGTCCACGTATATAATAAGTAGGCCGCGAATTTTCACGACGAGGTGTAAAAATATATTTTTATCTAGGTTCTACTCTTTCAAAGCCAAGTTTCTATAACTGTTCACGCCCGATTCCTTCTTGTCCGTATCAATCGTTTGCTTCATTGTCACTTCCAATGAATTTAATCTAAAATTCCAAAGAAGTGTTAAAGTTTGAACAACATCCGATTCATCTGAATGTAATAGAGCGCCTTTAGAGCACAGAGAGTCGGAGTAGAATCTCGTGTGATCATAAAATTCATGGCTTTTACTGCGAGAACACGTTTTGCGACTCCTTTCACGCAATTTAATGTTCAGGAGGCTGTGCACTTTTAAGCCAGGCGAAGCGCTTGTGTCTATATAAATAGATTGTTATTTGTTACTTATTCGCGTATAAAAAAAAAAAAAAA
>KQ435753.1:620434-642062 GCA_001276565.1 Melipona quadrifasciata | reverse complement strand
GAAATAGATCCGAAAGATCGACGAAGCCGATCGAAGGAACCGAAGACGAATGCCAAGACCTCTCGCGAGAAGGTTCTTCCGTCCGTTGCTCTAACGGACCAAAAAACGCGACCCGATCTTGCAATCAGTCGGGTGGACGAGGAGGAAAAGAAGGGGCTGTCGGGCTTGCTTACGCGTGGCGAGTAAGTGTCCGCAATTTTCTGGAAACGTAATTCTCTCGTGTAACTCTCGCTCTCGGCCGCTCGCAGTTATCGTTATTCCCGCGCGTGATTACAGCTACGGTTAATGCCACTCGGTACGCGATACGATTATTTAGAACAGCTCGGCGGTCTGTCATTACCAACGTTGGAAAAATTTCACCGGGGCGTTATTCGGTACCGGGAATGATTTCATTCTCGCGCGGGAAAAATACAGCCTCCCGGTCATTATGCGATCGAGGGTGGATAGAACGAGTCTCAACGTTGTACTTTTCGCTCGAAAAATATTCTCTCCACGGTGGTGGAGATGAAAGTGCCAGCGGTGGACGAAAGGAGGTTTAAAATTGTCTGTATGATGTTTTATACTTGTACGCGTACAGTACATATATATGTATAAGTTGTTCTTGTGTAAATTCGAATGTAAATTCGCCTTATAAAAATTGATCTTTAAGCTTTTTTTTTCTAGTGCTTAGTGATCGTTGTGCGATAAGTATTGCCGACTGTATCTGAAGAAACAAAACTTGAATATTCTACTCTGAGTATTTTCAACATTTCTTTTCACATTTAGTTTTCTCACGCGCGGCTTAATAATGAAATCTACGAAATTTCCATTGAGAAGTGACGAGTTGTTCGTTCTCTTGTAATCTCGGCAACGAGCATCCGAAAGGCGTGAGTAGACGGTAGCACGAACAAAATTAGTTAACTTCATCAAACGATGTTTATCGCGAAACAGACATTACCATTACCTCCGTTTTTCGATTACCTTCGACCTTTGAAAAAATAGCTGGCGCGACTCGCGCAGCTGCGGCTCTTCGAAAATCAAATTTTAATCAAAGCATCTGCGGAGCGGCGGCACGCTCTACGCGAAAGTTAGATCGATACGTAACGCGAGCTAGCGCCGGCGGAAATCACCAAAAACAACAAGCCGCGAAGAACAAGCCGCAAGTAAAACTCGCTCGTTCGCGAGTTTCGAATTCTCGAATCTTACCAGCGCCGCGCCCCGGCGGCGGTCGAAGAACGACCGAAGGAATTCGCGAAAACTTGACCGATTCAAACTCCAACTGGAACTTTCAACTATCACAGGATATAGCGCACACTCGCTCGGATAGTTTCGCCGGACGAATTATTTTTTTCGGGGGAGATGACGCGACGATATTTAACGCCGGATCGATCGGTTGACAACGTTGCGATTTCCACCGTGCTACGTTTAGCCACCTCTCTCCTTGCTGCGTTGGATCGATCGTTCGCGCAGTTTAAGAATCGACCATGCTTTCAACGTAATTCTACCTTTCCAACGCCTGCAGCGTATAAACCTTCTAATTGATATACACGGGCCAAGATCAACGAGCACCTTCCATCCACCTGATCGGAAAATAATCCCCCCGATACTGACCGCAGGAGGAGAAAGGGGGGGTTTTTATTGAGAATTTTTCACAGAAAAATTGCGCAAAATTGCGAGATCTCTGCAGCGAAATTTGTTTTATTCCCTTCTGTTAAATTTCGTTTGATTAATTCTTCGATGTACAGTGTTCTCATTTGGTTTAAGACGTACACTATTCACTGCATGATGTGTTAACTACCAAGATATAAAATATTGGAGTAAATGGAAAAATTGAAAACGAATTAATACAACACGAATTACTAGTGCTACAACATAAGATTCGTATGAGAAATTCGTTCAATTTACTAAATTGTATCGTTACGAGTGGCAAGTGCCACAGGTAAGAGAAAATGTACAGTTAAATATATTTTACACGTATTTGTTACTCTTGTCGAATATCGTATAATTCAAAAATATACGTGCCTATCCACCATTTACTCTAAATTACCTATTCTCGTTTGTGCAAATTTTTTGTCCTTCTAACTCTAAAGCATTACCAACAAAATTCATATTTTTACGAATACACGAAATTTTACACGATATTTCGTTTCAATATTTTTATTCAATTTCGATACATTTAATACACGTTTTCTTTTTTTTTTCAATTCTCCATAAATGTACGAACACGCACAGTCTAATTATTAGGCCAAAGTATTTTAGAGAACATTTTTCAATTTGCCAGACGAATCGCGAGAGCATAATCCGCGAGTGAAAATAAAAGAAAAAAAAAGAAAGGGGGGGAAAAATGGAGCAAAAATGCAGTACGAAGTTTCGTTGTACGCGCTTTATTACGAAGTTACAAGCAAATATTGAACCGTAGCCTGAAATGGATTCTGCATTACAAAATATGGAAGATCGATCGCATTCACTCGTGTTTGTACGATAAGTAACGCCGATTGGTTAAAATGTTTAAAATTCCCGTTTTAAAACACCGCGTCACGGTGCATTTATGTGCAAAATTTCGCGTCGCGATGAATTACAAAATTTTCACGCGTCTCGCGCGTCTTAAGAAGGAAAGAATTTTCACGCGTGCAGTCCAGTTCAAGCTGCCTTTCGCACGTTCCACCCTCTAGGTTCGAGCATTTGTTTATAACTTCATAATGAAACGTTTCCAACAAAACTCTGTGCGATATTGCTTCCTAACTTAAAACCCCTCCCCTCCCACGCAATTTTTGTTTGGAAAAATTGAAAATATCAACGAAACAATTTACTCGCAAATACAACACGCGCGCGAAGCTGACCAGCGTGTTTTGAGAAATGAAAAATTTAGAAAAACGTACCAGTACGAATTTTCTACTGTTACATCTCGTTGCTCTCTCGAATTTTCCACGTGTCTTGTCCCACGTGAAGAAGGGAACCGTGTGTTAAAACGGATATAACCCAAGGTTTTATGGAATATAAATTAAGCATAAATCGAAAAAGCTGTATTTAAAAAAAGAACGCGCTGGATGGTATAGAATAATAAAATTAATACATCGCATTTATAAGGTAATATATTGTATCTCCATGTACGTTGCATTTGTACGTTTCATTTCATTTAAAACCAGATGTTAAAAGAGATTTCCCGATGAGTTTATGAAATCGTTGCATAATTGATCAAAAAAAAAAAAGTCCCTAGAACAAAAAGTAGCAAACAAAACAGTAAAATGACGTTCTGAAATAGACCTTACGACCCATCTTCGAGATCTATCGAAATTTCTCCTACACATTTTCACACGAATCCCGTGCTCGTACCGCGTCCCGGAGTGTAGATCGCGAAATGAAAAATCATCCGCGGGGTCGGGGAATTAGTAGCAGGAGTTACGACGGGGCCGTAGGGGCGGGGGAACGATGTCGCGTAGCGCGACAAGTTGTTCGAATCGATTTTTCGAAACACCGGGGGAGGACCGTTGCCGGCGAGATTCGACGGGGCAAAAAATCGCGGCGATAGCCGGAGAAAAGCGCGACAACGGGGCAAGAAATTCAATCTCGATCCTCTGTCGGCCGAGGGGGGAAAAAAAGGAGGGAAACGCGTCGCGGCGCCGGAGACACACAAATCATCGCTGATTTCCACGATGTGCCTGGACAAAGCAGCGTAATACGCGCTCTTTTGGCCGGCGTATTAGCCGGAGTTAAATTCAATTTGTCCGGGCCGAAGTAATCCTGGTGCAGAGAGGGACAGACAGACAGACGGGGGGACAGGGGGGAGAGAGAGAGAGAGAGAGAGCGAGAGAACAGGAGGAGAAAAAACGTGAAAATCCGGGACGTCGTTGCATCGTAATAACCGAGTCGACAGAGAAACGAACCGGGAAAACCCGGGCGACCCGGCAATCCAAATAAAATAGAAATTAAGTTAGGTTTTGTGAATTCGAACTCGAAACCCTCCCGCGTGTTCGTTACGTGTTTTTACGTTTCTTTTACATTCGGCGAAATTCGCGCCGCGCCGCGAGAGCATTCGAGCACTCGTAGTCGTGGAAAACTTCTTCTACGCGTGCATCCACCGTGTTCACGTGTGGTTGGCGCAATATCTGACAATTTTATCAGCAACATAATAAAACCGATCAAAGAAAGATCAATCGGGAAATGTAGCACGAGAGTCTTTGAACACTTGTCGTAGAAATTTCATACGTCACCGGCGCGTATTACGTTTATACAACAATAGGAAGGAAATTAATCCATCAGTTCCATCGTTCGTACGAAATGCGAATATTTCGCGTGCAACCGAATATGCAGGAAAATACAATCGTAAAACAATAGCAGCAGAAATAACAATCTCGATAATAGCAACGACGATTTTTCTTTTATATATATATATATACGTATATACGATTTTTGTGTCACTTCTTTCTTTGTGCTTTATACACGTTACAACGCGCCACTTGTTTGTTACGAAACTTTGAGAGAATTCAGCTTCTTCCGCGAAGTTTCTGTCTTTGAATTTAACGAGTCTTCTTTCCAGCCGAGCAAACCGTATTAAAATTCTCCCTCTTAGTTACCGAGCAGCATCGAAATTCGAAAAATCAATATAGGCAGAGAGACTCGCGTCTCTCCTCCGCCGCGATCTGCGGTACACGTGTATCGGCGAATTTTTAAGGAACAATAAGGGGGGGGGAGGGGAGGGGGAGAGGTTGCCGCTGAATCGAGCATCCGAAAGTTTGTACACGGGAAGACCAAGTCGCAACGAAACCGAGAAATCCGATATTTATGTACCGAACCTCTTCTCGAATCAGCAAAGTTTCGAAAGAGACACGGAGTCATCGGCGGAGACTCGCCTCGGTCCGAGAGCTACAGCGGAGAACCAAAGGGGGGGAAAGAAGCGAAAAGGGAAAACAATGGCGACACCCTGGTCAAAGGGAGACGCTCGTCTCGATTCCGATCAATTCCAGTTCGAAAATTCCGGCTCCAAGGACGAAACCCTTGGAATCCCTTGCGATTCCATTTTTAAAAAAAAGCTGTCGCGTTCGCCGCGAATAAATACATTTGAGAGCACCAACGCACAGAGATTTCCCCTCTCCTTCCGCCTGGGAATTTTTCGAAAATTCTCCAACAATTTCTCAAAAATATCACCCCGTGGAATCGTGACACGTTTCCTCTGTGCGCAGTGCAGCGACGATCGAACGAAGGTTTAAAGAGTACGAACGAAGGGAGAGGAACGGCGTAATTTTATGAGGCTGAATTATAGTTGACAAGAGAAATGGACACGTGATAAAATTGAACAGACGAGTGTTTAACGAGCGAAAGAGACGCGTTCGAATAAAAATTTCACTCGCACACGCGTATGAAATATCAATTTCAAGCATTCTTTCGTTCGTCGCTGCGCGAAGCTCCGTCTCAAAAATAATCGAACTTTTTCGAAAATAGTAAAGCGCGGGTATTATTATGGAAGAGACGTGTTATTCTATCCGAGTGATACAACGTTCCTTTCCTTTCGTGGATATTTCGATCCCCGCGAACCTGGCAAAAACACGACCAACAGCGCGGCATTTTAATTTTCTTTGCTGGAAAAAGCACCAACAGCGAACTCGCGAGTACGAAAGTATTATTTCGCAGCGTGCATAGTGTCGCTTTAAACGCTGTAACTCAGCTCCTGGCCAAAATGACCAAAAATGTTGCAAGATTCGGATAGAAAACAACACGACGAACGTATTCCTCGACGATGAAATTTTCGCGTGACGACACCACGATATCTGTCATTCTGTAAAATCATTCAAACCCGTAAATCTTGTAACGAATCCGCGCATAACGTTGCAAATCCATAAAAATTGACTAAACTTTGATTACTCTGCCAGTTCAGGTTTCCTCTGCTCGTTTCTCGGACCGACCCCCGTCGCGTAAGATACGCGCGTATCTCGAAATTTTGAGAAATTAGCTATTAATTCACATTTCTCGCGAGACGAGCGTGTCTCTCGACAAGTCAGAAAACGCAGGGGCAGAAGACTGGACCAACCGAAGGAAAAGAAAAAAATTGAAAACAGAAAATAACAGGGGAAAATAGCCGGGGCACCTTTGTATTATCCGAATCGTTCCCGATCCTCCGTCCTAGAAACGATTCGCCGCCAATAATTTCTCCCACTCCTCTGCACTCTCTCCCTCTCCCCCTCTTCTCTGTCTCTCTTCACCTCCTCTCTCTCTCTCTCTCTCTCTCTCTCTCTCTCTCTCTCTCCGCTGGCTGCATTTTTTTTCCCTTCCATTTTTCGCCTGGCAGGGCGTCGCTCTTTGTGCAGCCTGTACTGCGCCGGGGTTGCCGTTGGCTTTTCACCCGGACTGTACCACCCTACTGTTGTTAGGGGGGTGTGGGGAGACTAGGGGTGGTATATGATCGTGTATATACGCCGGCGGGAAAGTATTGTCGGCGCGCTCCACCTCTCCATTTTCTTACGAAAATCGTTTCGGCGGTGTTAACGGGAACGGATCCCGGCGATAGCTATATCGAAAAATCAGGAAAATTCGGGCGGTCAGGGCCACCATTTTTGAGAAATTTCCAAGCAACGGCTGGCCGGTTCATAGACGCGGAGAGATTTCTCTCTGGACAGTCGGCCTGGGACAAAACTCTTCCGGCCGATCGGAGTATATACGGCCCGGGGCGGCGGCGAGAGGGGCGAGCCTGGGAGGGAGAACCAGGGGATGGGGGGTACAATATGGGTTATCGAGGGGGCCCCACCCCCGGGGGAGAGCAGGGGCCCTCATTTTATTACCCAGGCTCCCATAGAGGTTCTCAACCTTCCCTCCTCGTCGATCCACCGCGACGCTTTTTCTCCTCTATCTTCTCTCTTCTCTCTCCGGGTCGTCTCTTTCCGTGAAACGTTCTCTTTGCCTCCTCCTTTTCCTCCTTTTCCTCCCTGCTGTCCTCTTGCTTTTACCGTCCTTTTTCCCTTCTCCTCCTCCTCCTCCTCCTCCTCCTTCTCCCCCCTCCGTCGTCGTAGTCGTCGTGTCCATTCTGTTTCCCTCTGTTTTTCGTTTCATATGTTTTCGGACTTCTTTCGTTCTTTCCCTCCGGTATGCCGGGGAGCTGCTGATCGATGCGAATATTTCTACGAGATAATATTTTTCGGAATGAACGGTGCGCGGGACAGCGAGCGGATGCGTTGATGAATAATTGCATGAATTTCTGCCGCGTTATTTTCGCCCGACTCGGCGACTCGAAACGAAAGCAGCCGCGAATGGCCGCGCGCGCGTGTATCCACGATCGGAAGGTTCGTCTTCGGCGGACGATACAGCGGATACACGTAGTTTTCGCGCTGGTGTTTGAAGATTTTCAAGGGCCTTCGAGGGACAGAAACTGTTTCGAAAATCCCAACGAGACGAGCATCGTCGAGCGATTTCACGTTTTTTCTTCGATCAGATTATATTTAATAACACGCGCGCGGTGTTTCTTGAATATTTAAGAAGGTTTATTATTGCTCGGTCGGGAACTAATATCGTTCCTTTTTGGAGGTTAGAATTCGACGTATTGTCAGAATCGCTCGATTTTCGAATTTGAACGGTGTGTGAATTTCTGCCGCGTTATTTTCGCCTCTTTCTCGAAACGTGTACGGAACGTTAATTACGTATTAATTAAACCAGATCAACAGCGAAACTAGGCTACAGTTAGGGCGATGCGAATAAATTGAAACAAATCGGTACTGAATCAGAATTAAAATTGCGAACAATCGTTGTACAATTTCGATCAATTTTTCTCTTGGAATCGTTTGATTTTTCAATATGCACCTTTCCCTCTTCCTTGAAGATTCAAAAGATATTAAAAGCGCTAATTACGTGGATCAACATTCGTCGTGTTGAACTGCCGCGGCTAAATTAATATCGCGCGTTTCTTCGCGAGCAAGTAACTCGATTAATTTTTTTTTACTGTAATTTTAAAACGGATGAAAGTTTAACGCGTTGTCAACCAATTCCCACGTCGGAGAGTTACATTCTCACTTGAATCTGGGATCAGACGTGCCTCGAGATTTTCCCCAACGTTTCAGAAATATCGTAGATTTATAAATATTCGAGTCAATTAAATTGAACTAGTGCAACAATTGGGCAAACATATCCGTTGGTTAATTTTAATACGATTTCGAGTAATTTCCGTAGCTTTTCATTTTCACGTGCCTTTACAAAAAAAGAAAAAAAGTTGGAAACTTACACACACCGGTGCCACAAAAATGTAGACTAATATAGATTGATAACAAACGATACTATTTATCGCGAACCTATCTTTAAATTCCTCCATTTCCTTCTCTTCGCGCATTTGAAAGTTGAATAAAAGTCTTCGAAGATGTTTCGTGAGAATAATAACGGTAAAAAAAACTGGCGTTTAATTATCTAATGGAGTACGCATTAGCATCGCGGATTCCTCGTCGATAAAAAGCGAATCAATCATTTACTCGCGTGAATGTCCGGCTCCGTCTTTTTCGGCTAATTTACAAAACATTCCTTTGAACAGCGTTGCCGGAGTAATTCCCGACACGAGGCTCGAGGGTGGAAAAATTTGCAAAGCGTTTACAGGCCTGCCGAATACTACTATTTCTCCCTCGCCTTCTCCTTATTCCTTTCTTCCCTTCCGCTCTCTCTCTCTCTCTTTCTCTCTTTTTTCTCCCTTTTCTCGGCGGCGTACTGGGAAAAGTTTTACGCAAACATCAGGGCCGCCCTTTACTTACGCGTACCTGGCGACGACCCGGCGAAGAGAACGGGAAAAACAGCCAGTCGTTCGAAGGATATGTCCAGGAAGAACAACCGGAATAACGTTTTCCTCCATTCCCAATTTCCGCGTACTTTTTCGGGCAAAGGCGTTTTTCCACTCGTTCGTTTCGAGATCGGAAGCAGAAAACTGTCTACACAGGTCTACACGAATACGCTTATTACGCTTGTCGAACGAAACGTTGCTTTGAAATCTCTGTTAATTACCGCTGTTAACATCGTGGGTGTACCGATCGAATTTCGGAGCCAAATCTGAAAGTGTGGATGTTCGAGACATTTGCTGCGAGCACTGACAGAAGCTCGCTGTCTAAGATATTTTAAGATATTTCAATCAATTAATTGCAGCCCACGATGGAATTAAAAAAAAAAAAAGACAAAATCGTACTAGATTTACTAAATTTTGTCAAACATCGCGATATATATTCCGCTGTAGATCTTTGAATCTCTCCACTAATAAATCACGCTAACCGCACGTGCTTGAGATTGTTAGTCGTTCGACGAATATCTTGCGATTCCCCAAATGTCGACGAAGATAGGCGGAGCGGCGAGTAAACCGAGAATATTAATTCGCCGCGGATGAAGTTTTCAGGGAATGGAAAGCTCATGGACGGCGCAATCATCCGCGAGGCTATTCGTTATTTATTCTCGGATCGACTAATTGCCGTTCACGTTTTCGAAGCACTCGCGTGCTCGTTCGCGTTTTTTTTTTTTTTTTTCTTTTTTCTTTTAGTAAAAAATCATGCGTGACACTCGGATAGAATTCCGAGCTCACGGTCCACCGGGGCAGATGACCGACGGACGAAGGGGATAAATGAACGCAATGCCGTTTTCGAAGAAACGTACTTGCATCGACTCGCGAAATTACTCGAACGTTTATCGACTCGCGTGCGTCGAGAAATTCGAACCTTCCTTCATCTCGTCGTATTTAAAAAAAAAAAAAATTCTTTACTGCGCGTCCAGTGAGATGAGATATATCACTCTCAGGGATATATTTTTCCAAGGCAGGAAAATAACAATAGGTCAAGATCAAGATGAACTGTGCAACTTCAATCTCCAGATCGCGATCTACGCAACCGTAGCTACGTAATTTTCCCGCGACTTTGACCGACGAAAGCTCAGAAATCTAGTACTACCTCTGAGCCTATTTCCTGCTTCCCCATTATTTTGCCCAAGCGCTTGGCCCGCGACAGCCGAACCGGTCGGCGAACCGAGCGAAATATCAACGAGGCGAAGTTCGAAAGGGACGCGCGCGACGCGGCGCGCACGATTCCGCGCGTTTCGCGAAACGAGTCATCGAGCATGGAATTTCTCATCAGAGCTTTATTATCGGAGATTTACGTGATTTCGAGCGTTTCGAACGCTCGCGGACGGGGACGAGGACGAGGACGGCCGGATAGAGGAGGAGAGCGCGTGGGCGCGCGCGGCGCGCGGTAGAAAAATTGCAGGCCTGTGCAATATAGATTTTCGCGATGAATACGGACCGTTTTTGCCCCCCCCCCCCCCCGCCGTTCGTGATGTTTAGTCGCCGTACGAATGCACTGCCCCCTCGCGGCCGCAGCTTGTTTTCAAATTAGAAATTTCCAGCCGCGACTTGTGGACGTTATTAAAAATTTCACCTCGCTTTTTCCACCGATATTACAACGCGCGTCTCCTCTGCCCCTCTCCCTCTCTCTCTTTTCTATTTCGCCTTGCTTCCGCGCAAAAATTACCAGCTCCGGACAGGAAATATCGCGGGCCATCGTGCGTTGCGTTGGGTCTCCGCCCCAAGACGAAATTCGGCCAAATTCTTAATAGAAGTTGGAAAGTCAACAGTTCTGATCCGTCGGACGCGAGTTCTCTGACCTGATTGTGGAACAATTTCGCGGCCAGACGGGATTAAAATTTTTCAGTCGATCGATTGATTTTGTTGATTAATTTTCATTTCAGTCCTTTGCGCGCTCGCGCTTCCCGATTTGAATGTTTCACGCGAACCGACGGATCGTTCGTCTGCATGACGAGCAACTTTTGGTTCATTAAATTGGAGACTTTGAAAAAAATAAAAAAAAAATAATAAAAAATTCGAACTCGAACTGTTCGTTTACGGTTCGTTAATCGGCAAGATGCAAATTTCGAACATCTTTCGAATAGACGTTACAACACCGTCCGATCGATCAGAGTGACCGATTCGTATTTTTGTAGGTCATGAATTCAGATGATTTTCTTCCCCCGTGTCGATTTCCACCATTTTTACACTATTTCGACATCAACCAGACCCTTTAGCCGTTAATTTAGCCTCTCGTTAATGCGCTTTTAATAAATGCACCTACTTTCGTCCAAAGTTGAACGTAGCAAATACCAATTGGAGCGTACGAAATTGCCGGGCGATTGTTATTGTTACGAGGGAGCAGACGAAATAATTTTTCTTGGCCAGCCGGACAGGTCTTGAGGGATCACGCTATCCCGGCGAAATACGATTATTTCGGCGGGGGCAAAAAATATGGGGAAGTGGAACGACTTCCGTGTATGAAACACGCGAAGGTGAATGTAGATGTCATCTGTCACGATGAAAAAGCGCTGTATCCTATGTCAGATACCGTGTCCCGTATTCGTCAAAGTGCACCGATGGAAATAGATGTCCAGGTCTCCGGCGATAAGTCACGAAATTCCAAATTCCCGCCGTTTCTCCCAAACGCCCCAGTAGCACGGCGTTCGTTCACGACGTATTACCCAAAAATCATTTCACGCGTGATATATATATACACAGGCAGCTGGTGAAAATAATCGGGGGATCGAGTGGGAAGTTTTTGAGAAAATACGCGTATGGATATTTAGCAACTGTATAGTCACTGTGTTAACCGTACGTACAGAAATTGTGAGATATTCGGTAATTGTGGACATTGAATAACGAAAAATTACTTATCACATTAAGAAATTGCATTAACAAAACGAATTACATATTATATTAATAAATTAATGAATATTCGCTGAAATCACTTTTAATATTTACCGTCTGTTCACACTGTGTGTTAACAACTCTCTTATGAAAAATATAAATGAATACTTTACGACTTCTACACAGATCTTCAAATCTAATCACGGTTAGAGTATGAATTTTGCAAATTAATTGCTTTACAGCTGCCGCAGCTTAAACTTTAAATTTGAAAAATTTCCAACACGGTATGCCGCTTTCGCGTTTTACCAAATTTTGCATAAATCAAAATTCAAAACTCATTGCAATAAAATTTGAAAATATTTTACACAACACACACACACACACACACACTGTATCTATGTGCATTCGTATGTGATACTCTCACGTATCCGATGCGTTTCTTGAATATATTTCAACTTCTATAAACAGGCGTAATTTGTTCGAGATGAACGACTATCGCCGAGATCATTATGCAGCAAAGAACAGCCGTGCCAACACGATGCATTAACCATCTGGACGAGAACGGGAGAATAAATTTCGTCCATAAACAATTAAACAATCAATCGACACGCGACGACTTGCATATGGATTTCCCCTCCCTCCTCCCCCCCCCCTCGACTTCCCCAAAAAAACAAAAAAAAACAAAAAAGAAAACAAAAAAAAAATAGAAATACACCGGACACCGCGTGCGCCACGCACGAGGAGGGGATTCTATTTAATTACAGTTTCAATTTGCTATCCGTTCGCCGGACCTGACGTTTATTGAATTTAGTTTTATTTCCTTCGGCATGCGCTACAATGGAAAAAGTTCAAAAGTTCCTCGACGCACGCGCGATTTTCTATTAAAAAATTTCCAAATAACGAACGCTTTTACCGGTGATTAAAACTTTTAAGCTCGGACGCATTATCGATGGGAAACAAAAAAAAAAAATAAATAAATAAATAAAAAATAAAAAAGAAAAAAAAACACCGGCAGCCGAATGGTTCTGTTGATACGAATGATAGCGAGCCATTTGTTTCGAATAATTAAGAATACATACACGGGCGCGCCTCTCTCGTCCATAAATCACCGGGGACGCTTGATGGAATTAAAATGTAGAAATGATCTGCATTATTCAATGTTATCGATCATTATCAATTTTTATGACGCGAGGGTCGTATAATTGTACGGAAATGATATGTTAAAAAATTTTGTCGAAAAATTGACGACTCGGGTCGATTTTGTTAACAATTTGTCCCTCTCTCCCTGTAATCTCTGGCGTGAAATTCCTCTGTGACAGTGAAACTGTTCCAAGATTTCAAGTGCAGTCCGAAAATCGATTCCAGTAATTTCGTAGATTTAACATCACTCTAAAATTCTGGATCCGTGTCCTTTTTTCCCCCGTTTAAACTTTAAATTTTGGCTTTCATCGCTCCACGTAGTTCCACGCCACACACGTCGATTCCTCGATTCGTTCGAGTCGAAGGTTTTCCCCGATCGAAACGTTCCATTGGCGCGAGCAGTACGTGTCCGGCGAACTCCGCGCCTCGAGCTGGTTAGCACGCGATACAGAATTAATTTATTTACAATTACTCGGCCGCCCAGCGCGTTCCGCGTTCTCAATTATCGAGTTGCGAGTCGGCCTGATTTTTCCAGCCGGCCAGGTGAATTTCACCTGGTTGGTTTTGATCGAATTTCTAATTAGCACCAGTCGAATTTCCACGGATCGGGAATCCGGATCGGTGCAACTGCAGGATCGCGGGCGTAATTGCGAAACACTCTCCCCACGGGGGATTGCAAACTCCGGCGAAGGTTTTAGGCCGCGATTTTACGCGATCTTTTCTTTTTTCTTCTCGGACCGAGGCGGGTGTCTAATCTCACGCGCGCCGTCACGTTGCACGGAACTTTCTTTCGTTGGCCACGTCGAGAACGCTGAATTTTTCACATCCCCTTCTCTCCGTTTCCCCAATCTGCATCTACTTTTTGTTTGTAATTTCATTTGTTCGTCACAGGGTGATTCTCGATCTCATTGATCTCATCTGTGAGAAAATACGATTGTAAAATTGTAAAATTCGCGTACAAATAAAAACTGCACGACTTGTACCCCGGTACGATTCGTCTCGCTGAAAGGCCCATAAGCAACTGTTCTGACTAGGAAACGAAGACGACTTTCTTGCCATAAAATTTTATTGATGTGCATTTGAATCGATCGCCACGCCTCCTCACGAATCACGTGACTCCAACCAACCAATCGCTAATTTTCGTTGCATCAGCGTTGCACCTGAAGAGGCCCGATTTCCTGGGTTACCTCCACTAAAATCACTTTCAGTTGCACTTTGGAGTTCCCGGAATGAACGTACAAAAATCCAACGACCAAACAACGAACGATGTAAATGACGACTCCTTCATCCCCGCTGAAAAATCTCGTTCCAATATCCAATATTAAATAAACGTCTCTCTTGGCGACGGCATTTAAATTCTCCGCCAGGGGAACCTGCCCGCGGCGAAACCAGCGGTGCCGATTGCGCTTGATCGACTAAAGACATTAACAAATTAATTCCCAAATCTACTGTTTCGGAACGCCGGAACATAAGCTTGAAAGAAGCTTATAGCGCAATCGGATAGAGCACGCTGCGATGGGAACGTGGCCCGCACCACGGCGAAACCGTTTGAATTGGAATTAACGTGAAACCGATGATAGGGTCCAGCGATTTTTATTTTTTATTTTTCATTTTTTTTCTTTTTTTCCCCCCTATAATACACGAAACGATATCTCGATACCGCGAGATACATTTCCTCCTGTGAACATTTCGTAAATCGAAATATTTTGTGTTTGGAGACAGAGAGTCAACGTGGTTGCTGATTTTAATTCGCTCCTCGCCCTCGGCTCCTGTCGGCTCGACCGGGGCTCGCTGCGTCTCGAAACGCGCGAGCTAACCCTCCTGGCACCCCCCAAGTGACACGAGTGCAACCCCAACTACGGCAAACTTCGCAGTGACGTACACGCTCGTACTACAGATGCTCGACCGAAGATCTCCGCCGAATACTCGCACTTTCTCTCTCGATCTTTGCGCTTCCACCGACACTTCCGCCGAGACACTGCTCGAGAATCCTCGACACGGTTGTGTGAAATGCGCGATAAACAAATATGACGGCGTCTGAACTTTTCAATGTTTCGAGCAGGAATTTTGCTGTCCTAAATGATAGTGATTACCGCGTGCAAGTATTATCGTGCGTTTATAGAAAATTTTGAAGCACGAAGTTACTGGGCGTGTAATATGGGAAAATATATGAAATAATGCTTTCAATTTTCTACTTTTTTTTAACGAAAGAAAATTAGATAAAATCTAGGTATGATAATCACAGATGTTTTCAACTATTTGTACGAATATTTGGACAGCGTACGCATAAAGGTATTGGGAACATTCGCTGCGCCAGAAAAGAGTCGCTAAATTATGACCAGAGAAATTGTCGATTTTCGCGAAATCACCTGCGCTCATTCCAAAGCCCTTTACTTTTGCGTCTTTCGACGAAATTTCTGTCCGAAAAAAAAAAAAAAATCCTTTTTCATTGTAAAACGTAGCGAGGGAGTGAAATTGCTTTTTTCCCTTTGAAATTTTACAAATTCAAAACCACTCTACAGAGTAGATGCATTTTTTTTTTTTTTCGACGTTCGTTTCAAAGTGATTATGCAAAGAGAAGTCTCCCCTTTTTGTAATAACTTTTCGCCGGTCGATGTACCATTCTTTTTTTCTTTTTTTTTTTCGCCATTCCATCGCATTTCTGATGAAAAATGTGCCATCGGTATTAGAATTATCCAAGATGGAGAGAAATTTTCATACACGAACTCGAACGTGATTGGCTTCCTTTTAAACGTATATCTTTCGACAAGCTTTGCACTCGAAGTAACAAGACAACGATATTCTAAATCGGCGATTGAGAAATTTAGAGAAATTTAGAGAAAGCGGACAAAATTATGATCGTAAAGCAGAAATGTCAAATGTCAAATCTCTTCGATTGATTAGCTCCAAGGACCAAGTAAGGTCTCGCGAAGGATCATCCAGCCTTCAAGTTAACGGATCATCGGACCGGATCCCGAGGATGACGTGTCTGTGAGTGACAATTCGCGGAGGAGCTGCGCCTCTCGAGGGTAATCGGTGGGGCGCCGGCCGAGAGTTCGCACAGGCCTGACGGAAGTCGGCAAAGAAACACACAGCGGTGAACCGTGCACACGTGCACGCTGACAACGCACGAGATCTGACGATAACGTGAGAAAAGATGATTTATGAGCCAGGGACACGCCACGTCGTTTGCTCGAGTTCGCGAATGAGTGACCGAGAGTGAACAGCCCGGCTGAAAGGAAGGAGACGAAGGGAATGTAGCGAGCGAGACCCCGGAAAAGAAACTGCTCGAGTAAGAAACGAGTGGAAAAAAGGGAAGAGAAAAGGGAGTCACAGGAGGAAGAGAGAAAAATCGTATGTGGGCCAGAGCGAAATTACCCTCGGACCCTCTTAACGAACGATAGACAAACATTCGGCCAGCTCTGACTGGCGCAGCCAGTTTAACAACGATCGAGCTTTTCGAGTGACTGATGACTCTCCTCGACTCGATCATCGCCCACTGGCGCTCTCCGTCGCGAGCCACGATGATATTTTATTCACCGTTGGTTGGTCAAGGTCGCGTATGCAGAAAGAGAGGGAGAGGGAGAGGAGAAATTAGGTTCCCTCGTGAATTAGACAGGTGAGCCGGAGTGGGACGAACTTTTGGCCGCGCTTCTAGCCGAAATTGGCTGTCATTTGCGACGCCTGATCGAATGAAGCATTCAGCTCGAATTTGAGCAAGTAACGAAAAAAGGATTCGCGAGGGTGTGTTCAAAAGAGGAACAGAAATATTTAAGTGATTAGAGCGTAACAAACTTTTGTTCAAGC
Organism: Melipona quadrifasciata; assembly: GCA_001276565.1. NCBI lineage: Eukaryota > Metazoa > Arthropoda > Insecta > Hymenoptera > Apidae > Melipona > Melipona quadrifasciata. The sequence goes on along the minus strand of KQ435753.1, from coordinate 625,507 downwards.
TCAATTTTTTGAATCGTGGAATTCGCGCGAATAATCCGCAGTTCGAACGCTATCGATAGCAAATTTTTGAACACAAAATTGCAAAGAATGTAAAATAGTAATATATAAATATATATATATGTTTTAAATACATAATAATTATACAGTATATAGTAATATATATCGTATAAAATATAAAAATTTTCACCGGGAAATTTAGGAAAAAATCTTCTATTTTAAAACTTGAATCACATCGGCACGTTCGTCGTGTATTTACAATTGAGAGGCAACAAAATTACTAGTATATTAACACTGGCGAGACTTTTTTCCGATTCTTCCAGTAATTTCGAACAAATATAACAAATATATTTCTCGAAACCTTCGATCGATGGATAAACGTCCATAAATGTTCGTAAATGTCGTAATTTAACCACGCGATCAGATATTTTGGGCATGTCCATTAAATATGCTCGATCTAAAAAAAAAAAGAGAGAAAAGGAAATTTAAAGCGAGAACGAGAGTTCAAAGACCCGTTCGATTCACGAAGGACCTGTAAGTATAAATCGAAAGTAAAAATAGCCCGAAGACAGGGAAAAGAGTCTCGGCTCCATTTAAACGTACTGTCGAACGCGGATCGGGCATCAATCGGGCGCGTTTTTACGCTTTGCAAAGTGGCAAAAAAGGATGGACAGCTCGATATACCGAAGGGGTTAATTGCAGCGAGGTGATGGCCGACACGCGACAAACGTAAACCAGCGTGACGGCCCGATAATATCGAGATCTCGAATGTGAAGACCGGTTGCGCGCGTTCGTTCGATCCTCCGAGATTAATGAACGCGCGCCTCGAGCATCGCGGGCTCGTTAAGACACATTAACCTTTTCCTTCGCTCTTTCCTTTTTTCTCTCCTCTCGCGCCACTTTGTCCTAATGGAGCATTGATCACCGTTGGTCGAAAGAAAAACCGATCTCGCGGTGATTCGCCGAAAAAAAAAAAAAAAGAAAAAAGAAAAGAAAAAAAAGAGGGGGTAACAGGGAAACATTCGCGCGAGTCTTTTAGCGCGACAAATGCGCCTCGATCGATTCGACGTGGGTTGTTAATCGATTCGAAGTGGTTTCGATGCTTCTCCCGAGTCATGGGAGCTGTGCTCGATCCATACCACCTTTCGGGAAAAATCTCACGTGTCTTTCAATACTTTTTTCTCGTCTCAGCTTGCAGATGACAGATGAATATTCGTAGTTTAATAAAATGTTTATCTATTATCGAAAATATATATATATATATATTCTGGCAGTTCAACTAGCAAACATCGACGATTTACGCAGTGTAAAAATTAAACTGCGCGAAGAACGAAGAAATTCGTAATATAATAAAGAATCGTTCGAATCCTTGGCCGTTTTGATACACTCTAATGTTTGTCTCCATTATCTTTACATATTTACATTCTTTGTACAATAAATTCTTCAATAAAATCGTACGCGACACGTGCGATATGATATCGTATTTTATTTCGTTGGCCGCTATCGTTTCTTTTTTTTTTTTTTTTTTTTAAACAAAAAGTTCATCTGCGATATCAAAGAACGATAAGTGTACTAGAAAGCAACATTAACGTTATTAATTTGAAATTAATCATTTCCTTGATACACAAATGGACTAACATTTTTTCTTTTTTTCCTTCTTTAATGTTATTTCCGCAATCTCGAGGAAGAACTCGCCGTTTTCAATATCTAGAAATTGAAAACTCTTTCGAGAATATCTTTACAGAAAACTAAGCTGCAAGATACGCAATCGCCAAATGAAATTCTCTTCCAAATATATTTCCAATAATACGTCGGCTTGTAATTCTCTTTGACAAATCTCTGAAGAATTTAATAATCGTTCTTCGACGCAAAATTTTGTTAAAAAAAAAAGAAGAAGAAAAGAAAAGAACGAGCTGTAACACTATCCAGATCATTTGCAATCTCCGAAAAGAATTTTCCCCGAAACATTTCCAATAACGGGTCGGCCTGTAATAAGACGTCGTCAATAATTCTCATTGACGAAGACGCAATAAACCGATGATTTAATCGATTATCGACCTTTCCGGTCCGGACTATCGCGGAGCGCGATTCGTCTTCGATACATTCCGGCACGGCGATTGCTCGCGAAAGTCGCATGAAGTCGAGCGATCTGCCCACAAAGAGTCTATTAATCCGGCTTGTCTGAAATCGACGGAAAACTCGATAGTTCAGGAACGAGACACGTGCGCCAACGATAATCCCTTCACGAGGATTGTACAATATCTTATCGCTATTATCGAGGATCTCTGAAAGGAGAATAAGTTTATCTGACCGCTGTGTACGAACCGGGAAATTTTATAATGCATGGAATATCAAGTCGCGTACGTTCGAATACGACTTTCGTTCTCCCGCCGATCCCATCGATCGACGATCCTCGGAAGCTGTCCCACGGGTGGACATTTCGTCCCGTGCGAATTTTATAATAACAAATTAACACGAATTAACAGTCACCTTTTCTCCATTGTTCGACGATAAAACTAGATTTTTACGAGTTAGAATTTTGTATCGCACTTTTATCGTTGCAACTTTTCTTCAAACTTTTTTAACTGCAACAATGCTCGCGCAACGTTTGCGCAATTTTAATTGCAAGAATTGTTCGTTGATAATTTTAACAATTTCGAACCGTTGCTTCGACGATTGTTAATGATATCGAAGTTTTTAATTGATGTCGAAGTGAAACGAATTTGGGGACAATAAGAACGCGGCAAAAAAGTTTGATTTCGTCGGAAGAGAAAGTGCGCGAGTTTTAAAAACTTTTTACGCTCAATTTCGAGTTGATCTTTGGATCATATTAGAGGTCTTTCTATTTGCAAAAAAGAGATGCGTCACAGTGAACTTTCCACCCGCGACAACATTTAAGGGTTGAAATCACAATCGCTCCGACTTCGTCACTCTGACAAATCAAACCTCAACCGAGCGCGCTTTTTCGGGAAAACGCTGTTTTGTCTTTCGTCTTGTGCCGCGTACGCGATTAGAAGAAAAGGAGCAAAAAGAAAGAAGAAAAACACGATCAAACAAGATAGATCTATCATTGTGTCAGCTTCTAAAAGGAAAACACGCTCGAGGTAGATCGCGCGCACTCCGTTCCGTTCGTAATTCAATCTGATCAGAAACAAGGTTGCACAAACGGAAAGCAATTAATCATCGGCATAGTTTTCCCGTCGGTTAATACCTAGTCATCTGTCTAATCGGCTCTATCTGCTAATGAACCTTCCCTAACCTTTGCGCCAATTCTTTGTCTCCGCGAGAATACGCGAGGCAACTGTAGACAGAGACTCCTCCTCGTCTCGGTCTTCGGTCGTCGTATCACATTTTGCTCTTTAATCCTTCCGCTGTTTGTTTGAACAGAACAAACCGTTCGAATAAATACTGCTCGTGCAGATTTTACGGGCAATTATTCGCGTTAATTGTTCGAACGACTTGAAAAATCGACAGAAACGATTTAAGTGACACGCGCTATTTCTAATTATACATCTTCTCTCGTCTAACGCTCCAAAGGTGTATCATTTTCTCTCCTCATTTTTTTTTTTTTTTCTTCTTAACTCAATTTGGTTATTTAATATATTCAGTGATATACTTGTGACATTAATATATTCTATCTACTGCTCCAAAACGATCGTCTTCAGTTTCCTTCGTTCTATATTTTTATATTCGTTCAATAATTATAGACGCTGAAGAAAATTTTTATCTCTCAATTCGACAAATTAATTTCATCATAAAAGTAGGAAACTTTTGCACGATGAAAAGCCAAGAAAGCCTAAGAGAATTCATATTCTCTGACGCTAACGATATGCAAGAAAAGGAATTTCTTTTTATCCATTATCTATTAATTATCTGTTATCTATTAGTTGTCGCTCGTTTGAAGCGTGAAAAAGTACGAGACGACGTGCGTTTCGTTCGAGCAAACGATAAAAATCCGAAGACCGGCGACGCGGTTGCGTCTAACGCTACAAAGAAAATTGGAGTAAAGATGAAAGAAAAAAAATGAAGTGAACAGACTCACCTCTGTACGCTGCTGTAACCTCTTGTTCAACTCGTAGAGCCTGTAGTCCGGCTGGCCAAAGTACGGAGTATGCCTCCTGGGGACAGGCAACGATCTGTCAGATCAGACCGATCGGTCATGTTAGGTGTGCTGTGTACAGTGTGTTCTCTGGTGTGGGTCGCGTGTCGCATGCACGTAGACCGAGGGGGAAGGGACACGGAGAGAGAGAGAGAGAGAGAGAGAGAGAGAGAGAGAGAGAGAGAGAGTTGAGCATGCATCGTCGGACTTTCGTAAGCCGCCCGGAGCGGCCCAATGAAACACGGCGCGGCGAAACACAGATCGGGCCGTGGCACAGATCCGCGCGGCACCACGAAACTTACGACTTTCACCGAGGGAAACAACGTATCGCGACCTCACACCCCGCACCTCCCCCCGTTTATCCCCTCGAGTAAAAGAATTCCCCCTCGAAACCGATTTCCAATAGTCCCGGCCGAGTCCGCTCGCGCTCGACCGAGTCCGAGTTCCCGATCTGATTGAAATTATGGTCAACGTTCGGCGTAGTTGGCTTCGTCGACTGAAATTTCCAGCAGAGACGCGCGTCTCGTCAGTTTCGTTTCGTTTCGTTGCAAGTTGAATTTTGAGCGCGGGATTTAAGTTGCCGACCGGTGTTTTTAACTGACGAATGATTTCCATCGGAACTTAATCGACGAATACGCTTGCGAGATGGCTTGTGAGAAGCATCGTTCTGATCTAATAAGTAATTAAGCACAGCGTTTATTTTTACTGCAAGGAGCACAATTTCCCATTTATTGTTTCTAACTCGTTTGGATTGGTCCAACTATTATCGACAGATGGTACAGACGGTGTAGAATATTTTTCCATATTATCGGAGTAAATGATAACTAAAATTGGAAAATTTATTAATCACTGGATGTTTGATCTTTCGTGCATCGTGTGTTCAACTTTGACAAGCTTGATCTGGATCGTCAATATCGGAAGAAGATCGCCAGTGTCAGTATTAATTCGCGTGCATTTCAGTGACATTCGCAAGTTAA
>KQ435753.1:590556-607955 GCA_001276565.1 Melipona quadrifasciata | reverse complement strand
AAATCAAGCGATTCTACGCTCCTACGAGGAGGACTAATTGAAATTGAACATTCCATCGTTCAGGTAAAGCATCGAGACTTGTCTGCAGAACGAGGAGAATTTAAAAAGTATTTAAGAAAAATACCGGAAAATTTGACGGTATCTAAGGGAAATTTAAGAGGATTTAAGAAAATTCCCAACGAGGGAGAGTTTCTTGCTAGGAAAAACATCTGGCGGAAATTAATCGAAGTATTCGACCAGTGAGAAATATTTGTACAGTGGGAAACTCAAAAATATGAAAAGCCATAACACGAGAACAACTGTTCGGAATAGGACTGCACGACTTGTGCCCCAGTACGATTCGTCTCACTGAAAGGCCCAGAAGCAACTGTTCTGACTAGAAAACGAAGACGACTTTCTTGCCATGAAATTTTATCAATACGCAAACATTTGAATCGATACAAAACAAATTACACGCGCGATCGCTCAGTACCAGACATCGCCACCCCTACTCGAGGTCTAGCCAACGCCCCCTCACGAATCACGCGACCCAAATCAACCAATCGCTAATTTTCGTTGCATCAGCGTTTGCGTTTTCTGGTTTAACCCCGCTAAAATCACTTTCAGTGATAATTCCAACTCGCTTTAACTCCAACTTCTATTTTCTTACGTTGATCAAAGTGTGAAATCGCGCGAGGATTCTATAGTAATAAAATTCGCAAACTAGCAGCTGCCCGATTATTAAGCGAAACAGATATTTGTCAGAATAAAGTAACAAGTTTCATCGACGATTTATCGTTGTCAACATTCTCGACACTCTATCACCACGATATCATTCTCTTCCTAGTCGACACTTGCAGTTTGCATCGAATCCTTCCTATGTATTTCCTCGACAGGCTAGTTAAACGTATTTGAGACCAAGTGTAATCTTAGCTTTAAAAAATCGATTTTTTTTTACATTTTCTCAAATGTATATGCTTTCGAAAATGTCTGTGTAAAAGAATTTGTTTGAATTCGCAAAATTAGCAAAGTTATAGATGTTTGAAGGAAACGGTGTACTGCTCGCAACGTAAGTATGAATATTTTTGTACAACGGGTAACAAAAATCTCAAATTCATATTTTTTAAACTGGCTGACGGGACATCTCACGTTTTAGTTGACCGATTGACTTGAAATTTGGATTTCAAAATCTGATGTTTTTTTTTTTACTTTTATTTATTACCCAAAAGACGAAAAGCACAAGAAGAAAATCGATATTTAAACTTCGAAATGCTGCCATTTTTTTTTAATTTTCGAAATTTCGCTTTATCCGTGGTTCATGCGATATCCATATTTATACTATTTAAGACGCATTTTGGTTATTTAGTTTCAAATAACCAGATGGACCGGATTCACGTCAGCCATTCGAACCCATTTTTAAAAACATGCTTTACCTAAAGCTATGTAATTTCTACAACTTTCATCAATTTCGTTAAAAAAAAAAATTGTAAATACTCTTTAAGTATGAATAAATCTGTGCGCGAAAACTGCATATCAGAACGTATCATGGTTTCCTTAGAAAAAAATCTTCAAAAAGTCGGATTACCAGAATACCTCCTGAAGTAGGAAGGTGTTCTGCGAATTGGCATTGAAAGAATGAGTGTCAGCTACAGTTACACCGATATATACATCGCTCGTTTTTGTGCCGTTCATGTGTCACGTTTCACACTACGGGCCCACGGTAAATTAGAGTGGGGGAATAGTCCCAATTTCAAGAATTGGCGGGGATAGCGACGGACGCTGAAGTGGGGGCTACTGTATCTCAAACGCGCGAGCATCGGTGCCGGTAGCCTTGATCGAGGTGTACTCTCTGGTCTGGTTGGAAGTTCGCGTCGCCACCGCGTCGGTTGGAAGTTCAACCGTGGGAAACAGAAAGCAGCGATCCAGCTTGTTAAAGCGAATATCGGGAGAAAACCGGGATCGACGTTGGCCGATGTGTGCCAGCCATAAAAGAGCAATAATCAGCGTGCCACGCCGGCTCGCGTCGAACTCGGCCAGTGGCCATTGCCGGAGAGAAGTGAACGGTGCAACGCTCGTCTCGCGCTGACGAAACACCGAACAGCCGATGACACGTCTCTGGTTCTTCGATTATCTTCTTGCTGTCTTATTCGTCTCCGTGGACGGCTCAGAAACATACGGTTCTTCGCATCAGAGTAAATCGGTAGCAGCTTGCAAATAATGTACAAACAATAATTTTATTTATCGAAACTGTGTTTAGTTATTTGTAGCGTAATCGTTGTAGTTGTTGCAACATATTCAGTGATTATAATGTAATCATGCTGTAATTAAATACTATTTCATCAGTTGAATCAATTTCATTTTGTTGTTACAAAGTGTACGAGTTTCCGTTTATGAAAAATGCACGCAATATAAAAACTGCACGACTTGTACGATTCGTTTCACTGAAAGGCTCAGAAGCAACTGTTTCGACTAGGAAATGAAGACGACTTTTTTGCCATAAAATTTTATCGATACGCAAACATTTGAATCGATAGAAAACAAATTACATGAGTGATCGTTCAGTAGCAGACAACGCCACTCCTACTCGAGGTCTACTCCACGCCCCTTCGCGAATCACGTGACCCAAATCAACCAATCGCTAATTTTCGTTGCTTTAGCGTTGCACCTGAAGAGGCCCAATTTTCTGGGTTAGCCCCACTAAAATCACTTTCAGTGATAATAACGCGTACGCAATACGTATAACATTCCTCGTGATATGATACTATTTTTAATTATCTTTTACGTGTCTGTCTATTTGCGAGATTTCGTATTCTCATTGCGATTTTATTATTAGATCGCGGATCGTTACAATCAGTTCCTTGTAACATCAAGTCTTCACTTCAATTCGTGGCTCGAATTATGGCTTTGAATCTTAAATTTCAATTGTTTCAGGATTAAAAGATAGGAGACATTCTCTGCATTTTCACGTTCTTAAAATTCCCACGAGCGGGTAAAAATCGACGATCTACCGATGAGCAGCGACCTCGTAACTTGAATACCTACACCTGTCACAACTGCAGCTCTAACACTCTTCCAATTCGAAGAAAAATCCGCGAGAAAGTTCCAGAGAATCTGACGCCGGTCGTTTCAAAAATCGGACAAGGTCGTAATCCAAGGGAAGTTCTCTCTTCTCTGGTTGGGAAAATGGAGAGAGTCGGAGGAATCCAGAACAGCATTCAGCCAGATCGATTTATTTATTCGCTAAACACGCGCCGTCCATTTTCGCGCATTCGCGACCGGCGTGTGGCGTTTCGCCGTTCTCTATGACGAAATCGGCATAGGCCAGCCCAGCCGAGCCGAGCCGAGCCGAGCCGAGGCGAGGCTCGCGTCGAGGGAACAGAGAAAGAAAAGATTCTCATTTCGCCATCGAACGTACGTACGTTCGTTTGGGCCTCGTTTTGTATTAGGAAGGCCCGAGCGAGCGAGAGCTGATTGCTTTCACCCAGCTGATACGTATGCACGTACATCGTTGGAAATCGACGAACGAAACAGACCAGCGAGAATAAAGGGTGCTTGTTCGTTCGACGCTTTCTTTCGCCGTGGCGATTTGTTAGTCGACGTTTCGTCACTGTGGCGCAAGGACGACGTTCTGCGACGAAGACGAGCTGCGAGACGAATCGCTGGCTATTTATCATTCGTCGTGTTCCCGACAGTCGCTCTGAGAGAGTAGCGATCGACTGCGAGGAACTTCGAATCACTGAGAATCTTACGACAATTGTATCGCACTCGTGTGTGTGTGTGTGTTTTTTTTCTTCCTGAAAATGAAGCAGAATCGTGAACGAAGTTGTAATTAGTTCGTTTAATTTGACAATTTATATACAATTAACAATTTCATTGAGGGTCCTGTGCAATTCAAAATTCACAAAATTCAAGAAATGCTCAGAGTTTTGAAGTTTTGAACGCGATGTTCGATGCTCTAAAGCTGTTAAAAATCTTAGGCTTCGAAGATTCCGAGGTATTTGATGTTCTACAAACATTTTCAATATTATCCCAAACACGGTATATGACTGTGATCATCGTGCAATAAATTGAATCCGATTTTATCACTGAGAGTGACTTTAACGGGGATAACCCAGCAACGCCAATGCAACGAAAATTAGCGATTGGTTGATTTGGGTCACGTGATTCGTAAGGGGGCGTGGGGTAGACCTCGAGTAGGAGTGGCGTTGTCTGGTAGATCTACTGAGCGATCGTGCCTGTAATTTTCTATCGGTTCAAATGTTTGCGTATCAATAAAATTTTATGGCAAAAAAGTCGTCTTCATTTCTCTGAAGCCTTTCAGTGAGACGAATCGTACTGGGGTACAAGTCGTGCAGTTTTTTTCCTACTTCTTCGACTTGAACTTCACACGTATCGACCAGATAGTGCCAAAGTTATCGAAACAAATGGCAATCTACGCGAGGAAAAAGTTCCTGATCGAAGGCATGAATCTTCGATTGAAACGCACGTTAACAATTGATAATTCCAATTAATCCCAAAGATTCCGTTCAGGACCTGCTCCGTTTGAATCAAATTCAAATTACAAGCCGCGAAGAAGACGCAAAAGACACGAGAAATTTATTCACAGTGAGATTCAAACACGGAAAAACAAACAAGTGAGATTGATCAAACAGCGAAGTATCGACCGGTTTGACTGATTCGTTTCGACTGATCTCTGACCCTAATGATTACGGGTATGAATTAGCGGTACGTGCCTCCTGGTAATGAGAGTCGAAAAGCCGTACCGCAAAATTGATAATTAACACCGGACGAAATGCAAAGGTGTTTGAAATGAAAAGTCGAGCCGAGCAGAAGAAGAGGGAGGAAAAATATCGAGACGGACGAGACACACCGTCGGATTTCTCTCCTCCTCTGTGGAAATCCGATTTCGCGGGCTGCGATCTCGCCCGGAGAGAGACGATCGACCGACCATAGGAGAGCATGTACATTACAAAACGATGACACATCTGTTCCGGCCAAATTGCCGTGGGATTACCGGGCTTGAAGATGTTACACGAATCCGAGGGAACCGGTTTCCGGCGCGTACTCGACGCGACGACCGAAGAAAAAAGAAGAGAGAGAAAAAGAGAGAAAGAAAACTCGTGGATCCAGCGTCGATCATTTACCCTCTCTCGTGACATCTACTACTCGCCGTTTCTTGATTCTTTAACGTTTCCTCCGACATCATCGAGAAGCCTCGAGTCGAGGCAAAGCCAGAGATCATTCATCGCGAGACTGTTTTCGAATATATTTTTTTCCATTATTGGAGATTTCAATGTTCGCGTACGATGACTTTAAAGACGCTTTTATTAGACTTTCTTCTTTCTTTTGGGTGAAATTTTTCTCTGACAAAGCAGACCAGAGATTACGAGTGTGAAGAGGATCGATCAACCGAGCAGAATCGATCGCAGGATCGCACACCTGTCAAATTTGAAATGTTCAAAACAAAAGAAGAAGAGTTTTATAAACCCTAATTAACTGCCATTCTAAAACATTTGGAAACGTTTCTTACATCTCGTTCGAGAAATACAAATAAATTTTTATGTGCACAGAATAAAACTCATTCTGATTATAGTACACTTATCGCGCACTTTGATACATCTATGGCAATTGTAGTTATACACTATGTTGAAAATTCTCGTGTCCCTCCAAGTACTCGAAATTCACAGGAATGTTTGAAATTCTGGACGAAAGAGCCATAAATCTGTCGATCGTGGGAGCCTTGAAACGTCAAAGTTAGCAGTGGCCTGTCTCAAAAGCAATAAACCCGAAGCGAAACGAAATTTCCTCCCGAAAAATGCCCAACTTTCTCTCGGCTGCTCAACCGTACGACCTTGCACCGTCACTCGAAACGAAAGAAATTGGTGAAGTTCGACGTTCGCCAGGGTTCCAAGCTAAACAGCTATCTGTTGAGCGAAGAGGGATGAGTTATCTCGTCACTCGTAGGATCTTTTGTAACTGGAATGACGCCAAACTTTAATAGTTACACTCGTTCGAACAGCGTTACACGGGACACGTGGCTGTCGTTTGTTTTTACCACCCCGGGCGAAAGACTCGGTTTTCGCTCGTCGTTATCCATCTCCGGCTCCCACGCACGCTCGCCAACTTCTCGAAAAGAGAAGGAAAATTCACCAGCACCTACCAATTCTCGATCGGGAAGAAGGAGCAACTGCCGATTCGTCGAAAGCTGTTAGAAATTCATAGCGATTCGATGGTCACGGGGAAGACCGACTGAGGGAAAAAGAGGACGAGAAACGTAGGCAATAATTGTAGAAGGATTCGCTCCAGCAATTGGACGAGAAGATGTCTCCACGACGTTACAGCGACTGGGACTATTTACACGGAAATGACGGCACGATAAATCCGTAATGTCACGGTCCATCGTTGCCCACGGAACTGGAACGCTTATATCGGTTTACGAACCGCGTCTGAAAGCTGCAACTCCCATACCACCTGCGATCAGGTTTATCCGACGTCTCTTAGCGATTTAGGGAGACCCAATTCGATCGACCCAATTCGCGAAAATTGTCCTTGCTCCTGTTTCTACCGATTTCTGCTTCTCTCCTAGAGAAAACGCCGAGGCTCGCGCAGGATCTTGCAAATAAATAAAATTGAGAATCTGTTAAAGATTTTGAATCGATGGAGTTTCGTTGCGATTGTTGCAGAAAAGTCAGTGTGACGCGAGTGTCTTTGATTCTTATTTTTCTTGTTATTCCATGTGTGTGTGTGTGTGTTTCAATTTTATTTCATTATTGATCATCGATAATCAACCAGCTCGTGGATCCACCGATGAAAGAAAAGTAAAATTTTTATGTACGAAATATCATTGAAATTATTCTCCATGTATTCGTTGAAACATGCAAATGCTGTCGAATAATATCATGCCCAAGAATATCATGTCGTCTAAACTACTCTCTACACACCGTCTGAGCGAAGGAGATGCGCCAACGAGGAAACCTAACCGTGAAATCCGTGACTTTTCCACGGATTAAAATCTAAGACGCGATGCAAAAACGTAGCTAGACCGAGACGTGAAGCGCGTTGTTCGTAAGCCGCGTGGGAGGTCGCTAATTTATTGCGCATTAACGTCACTTGTATCTGGCCACGCACGAGACAGTCCGTAGCGATTCCAGCTCATATTGTTGCATCGTTCAACTTTCCATCCCGCCGCGAGACGGTGCCTAATTCGAACCTAAACCCGCGTCGCATTTCGGAAAGCGCCGCCTTGAATTCGGCGAATTTATTTCCGAGAACGACGACCGACGAGACGACATTTTGACGAAAAATCACGACGTTTTCAAACAGCCTGAAAAAAGATTGCGCACAGATCGCAATTGAAATATCTGCGTGAAAGCATTCTCAATTTTAATGATCCGAGTCGGGGAAACTTCTGTTCTAGAAGAATTAATATCTGTACAAATCATCGTGGCTGAACGAGAGGAATTCAAATATTTACGAACAGAAATCTCTATTCAAAACTCTAGAGCCGAAAGGAGCAAATTAAAGGGGGACGCAGATTAAAATCTTCCAACCCACATCTAAGATGAAACTTGAGAGCAACAATTCGTGAGGAATCTTGGAAGGAAAGATAAAAGACAGTAATGTGACTTACTAAAATTTGGTATACATGTTTCTCAATCTCAAAAAAAAAAACTTGTTGCGGACAAACACGCGCAAACATACACACACACATACACACGGAGATTGATTTATCATTTAAAAAGAAAAAAACCAAGCCAAGTGCCAAACATGGCCAACGCGTGGAAGGTCGATTTTCGAGCGAAGCGAAGAATTCTAACGAGGAGGAAATTCGTCCGCTTTCTTGAATGGAATCGACTGACGCGCGTGCGCGCGCGCGAAAAGCCGCGGCTCGCTGCATTTCAGCAGCGTAGACAAGGCCTTGCCCTCTTTAAGGCAATTAATGACTCAATCGGGATCAGGCTGATTGAGCCTTTATAAGGGCCTGGGGTACGCGTGGCCGGACTTCGCAATGCGCAGAATGCACTTGCCTGGCCGCATTTATTAACACGGTGGCACGAACCCAATTAAGGACGAACGAGCGAGGAAGCCGAGGATTCCTCGTCGCGTGTTGCACGCTCATCCACCGAAACGCGATTCTGCCCAACTCGCCGCGAAAGACTTTCGTCGACAAACGCTTTGCGCCTCCGTGATCTTGCGTTCCTGCTTCCCGAAAAGACTGGCCAATTCTTTTAATGAAATGAAAAAGATTCGATTCAGTTTGGGTGGATCTGCTTCCGACGTAGAACCGTTGAATTTTGTTTAAAAGTGCGTTTGAGCTCGAAAGTTTCGACCTCGAGACAAACGCCTCGCGCGTTTTTCTGGGAGGAACGTGGCTTTGATATTTAAACAGGGTTGATTAGAACCTCAGTATGGTGAAAGGATGATACTGATTCAAAGTTTGAAGAAGTCATTTGCTCGTTTTAAAATCCAAGGTTTTCGGTTCGCAAGGAAGCGAGAATTTCGCTATTTCGATTTTTGATTTGAATTTTCCATATTTATCGGTATTTGGTATAAATTCATGATAAAAAAGAAGAATCTTTCGCCTCGAACGTATATTAAATTTTCTTTGCAGATATTCGAAACCTGCTTGCTGGTTAAAATAAAAATTCGAGGGGGGTCAAATAACCCGATTCTGTATGTTTTCCCCTTCCAATCGATTTTTCTCTTCGATCAAACGCGAGTGCTCGAATGCTCGAAAGCGTTAAAGAAAATTAGGATCCTCGCGAATTGAACAAACGTTCCTAATCTAGGAAATTGTGTAAAAATTGATGGGAGGAAAATTTATTGTACAGACGACACTCTGGAACAGTTGCGTTTCGTCGAAAACTATCCTCGCCATCGGGTGCGACACGGTATCGATTGACTCAACTAATTCTAATTGATTCGAACGTGAAGTGGAGGCTTCAATGTCGTCTCAGCTTCAACGCGCACCTGGGGCAGGTATTTTCCACCGAGGGGCGAGTAACGACACGAAGACAAGGAATGTCGTTTGCGAAACGAACGCGGGAGAAGCCACGAGCCGGGAAAGGCCGCTTACTCTTGTCTCTCGTGCATTATGAGCAAGGATGCATTCCCTTCCACTTTCGCCATTCCATTTTTACAAGACGCGTCTGAGATATTCCAACCATACTACCTTCCGTTTCCCCCTCGATGCATTGCCGTTTAAGAACCTCGTTCCGAAACGCTAGAAACGAACCATCCTGAACTTTGGAAGTGAGGCACTCCTTTGGTCAAGTTATAAATTACAAGTTGTTGAATTTTATATTTTTTATTTTGAACTTTAATTTTACATCGTGACACTTTCATTACGAAACAATGTTCCGGAATTACACCCAGAGCCTTCGATGTTACATTACACATCTGGAACGTTTATGTAAATTCTTATTCTTGTGAGGAGAACTATGAGAAAAGTTGGCGCGACGCGAGAATCGGAGAGATGTACACGCGATTGTACATCAAAAATACGAGGGTGCAATGCAATCGAGTATACAGTCTGAACGAAAGATCCTTTCAAAATGAAATCGTTGTCGCGAGAGATCGGAACGCAACGGAATGAAACAATCTAAAAAATCTCCCTCCCTCTCTCTCTCTCTCTGACTCTCAGTGAAAAGAGAATCCTCAAAAGCAGAGAGACGAAAGCCAGACCTTCTTCAATTTCGACCGAAGAATCTGCATTGCTAGCCGCGTGTTATAAGTAAGTAAAGGAAATAAAGCAAAATCCACCGGTAGATCGCACGAATTCGACGTGACAGAACACACATGAGGTGTGTACGGTCCTCTTAACTGGCGGATCCTCTTATCTAAGGATCGCGAGACTCTCGATCGACTCTCGAGAGGAGGACACGGTGCATCGAATAGTCGACTCTTTCGCATGAGGAACGATGATTCGAGGACGAAAGGATGTCGTTACGCGAGCACACCGACAATGCAACACACACCGAGAGGCAGCAGGCTTCGTTTCATGCATTATGAGAAAGGAAGCACTTCCCTCTACCAGCATCCCCTATTCTTGGAGCAGAACGCGGCCCCAGGCGCTTCCATAACTTCGTTCTTGCCTTCCTCTCCCCCCCTCCCTTCTCTCTCTCTCTCTCTCTCTCTCTCTCTCTCTCTCTTTCTCTTTCTTCGTCTCCCCCTTCGACTTCTAACCCTGTATGTTTCTTCGTTGCGCGCCCAGTTTCCCTCTTTTCCCCCGTCTTCTCGCTGTTCCCGTTGTTTTTCCTCACCCTTAGGTCCCACGGCGCCTACGCCGCTGATCAAAACTTTCGGTACATCTGCAACTACCGCGAGGACCGCGTATTTCGACACGGGCCAACACGGTGCTGAACGTGTTTCGGATTTGGTTTATTAACTATCTGGTTTTGCGGCTTTTTTTCGAGCGGTCGATCGAGGGAGAACGAAATCTTTAATTGAGATTTTCGAGCTGTCGGAGATTCCAGCGGTTTCTGATTTAAAAACGAGCGTTAATTCTTTTTTTCTTTTTTTTTTTTTTTTTAACTGAAAAAACGTGCAAGTGAAATTAGATTTTTTTCTATAATCTAGATCTTTTGGTAATTTAGTTTTGAATTTTATCACTGAAAATGATTTTAGTATTTATATATTATCACTGAAAGTGATAGCGGGTGTAATCCAGAAAATCGAGCCTCTTCGGGTGCAACGCTGATACAACGAAAATTAACGATTGGTTGATTTGGGTCACGTGATTCGCGAAGGGGCGTGGGGTAGACCTCGAGTAGGAGTGGTCTGGTACTGAGCGATCGTGCCAAATGTTTGCATATCAATAAAATTTTATGGCAAAAAAGTCGTCTTCATTTTCTAGTCAGAACAGTTACTTCTGGCCCTTTCAGTGAGATGAACTGGGGTACAAGTCGTGCAGTTTTTTTAGTTAATCCGAATTGGAAATTAAAACATCTCGAGATTTTTTGACTGATGTCGGAATATTAACAAATTACCCGAACATCATCAAAGATATTCTTCACTTCTTTAAAACAAAACAAAGTTCGACACCGCCAAAAAAATATAGAGATATTTTTAAAATTCTAAAATATAGAATTTGGCAAGAAGAAAAGAAATCCAGTCCAAAGTGAGGGCACATTGTGTGCAATGTCTTTGAAATTCCTCTCTCGCCAAGGAAAATGATCAAGTTCGAATCTCTCGAGAGTGTAATATATATTTTAGAATCTACGCTTCATCAGAGGGTGCAGAGTTCAAGTTTCGAGAGGTTGGTTATACAACGTCGTTTCTTCCTGTTGCTTTTACCCCTTCTCGACAGCCTGTTCCTCTTCCCTTCGTCCCCTTTTTTGGCACCGTATGCCCGTTTTTACGGGCTACCTTCAAAGTCTTGCCCCCTCGTCGCGTTCAATGAAACTCGTGAGTCGTTTTTTGGGGGGCTCAGTACGTTGCCGTTCGATTTCCAGCAACGTTTTACGGCACTTTTTCCTCCGACCGTAAAAAAAGAAAAGAAAAAAGAAAAAGAGGAAGAACGGAGAAAAATCACATCCTACGCAAATATCGCGTTCGCATCCTATCTCGTGCCGAACTTGAACACATTTGATCGCTCGCCACGAAGTTGTCGTCGCTATTTAACCTCGTTTGTGTCTCAAGGGAATGTGTTGCACCGAAAAATCCAAAAGTCAGTAAAGTTCTGGAACTTCTTTTCGCGGTATAGTAACAACAGAGAAAGTCCAGACTTTTTTTTAGGACGTCGTTAATGTAACTTTTGACTTTATCAGGCCGAAATGGTCGAATCGATTCTACGAAGAAAAACTTTCTGTAAAGTGCTATATTTTATATCGCAATATATTACGTGTGAATTACAATTGCGATACATTTGATGAAGCTATATTTCTTTTACGAGAGAAGTGGAAAATTGTGCGGAACATCGCCATTCCTTTCGACCGCGTGTTCACCGCTGCAATTTCGTCGGATATTTAAATTTTAATGCACCATTTTCGTACGACGTTCACGTTTCAAGTGTGTTAAAAAAGAATTCTATTTAAAAATTGAATTCCGTAAAAAAGACATTCTGTTTGAAAATTAAATTCTGTGTCAAAGAATTTTTGAAAGGTAATTGTAATAATCCTTTCGTACATTTTTGTTTCATCGAAAGAAATCCTCGTTTTAACACGTTGCTGCACTTGCGCAGTAAATTTCTCTCGATTCATTTACGTTTTACAGAATCTAACTTTAACTAATAAATTTTTAATTCCTTTCCGAATATTTAAAATTTGCAAATTTCTTTTAAACACTTTCCGTGAGATTGACTGTGAGTGTCCATAATTAGAGAAAACTTTTGTATAATATTCGCGGCACATTTTCTTCGTTGTGTTCGTGAAATGTTTATTCGTAATTAACGATGCCAATACGCTTCGTGTCGATCTTTTCGCGTGAAAATTCTTCGAATAATAAATTATATCTGTAACAAGATGATATTTTTCTAATTCTAGCCTTTAACGGATTAATGTCGTAATCAGATTCCTGACACTCTGAAATACCATTCGAAAGACGCAGCGCGGCGTGTGCACGCTCTAAATAAACTTCCTCGAACGTTATAAAACACAACGAGCGGACGTTCATTCGTCTCGTGCCAAGTTTTCGCTCAACAGAAAGAAACAATAGCAATGTTGAAACCTCGCTCTTCAATTTTCCCGGATCTCGCCCGAATCTCGTACCGACAGCCTAACTTCGACTATTAACCTTGATGCTAAACCGTCACGTACGATGATATTATTCATTTCTCGAGTCGTACACTCGCAAAAGTATTCGCCAGTATCACAGAAAATAAACACAAATAATTATTTTGAATATTAACCTCTTGCGCTGGCAACTGATTGCGGACCATAACGAGCGACCAAACCGTATACAGTAATTCGTCGCTTTCTTTTTGAACCCGTCGGTATGACGTCACTGGATAGAAATTATTGAAAAGTAATCAATTTATTATTTGTTTTGTCCATCTACGTCTAAAATTTATTCTCGTCTAAAAGTCGCAATACTATTTCTTTTCAATTTATTTAGTTTGCGCGCAAGAGAAAAATATTACGAATTAATTGCAGCCATTCACAATTTGGAGCGTGGCAAGTGATAACGAGATTGTAATTATAAAATACGAAACCGGTTTGTAATTATTGTATAGATCGCAACCAAAATTTCTTTTGTTTGTAAGAGAAAAAAGCTTCTTATGAATTAATCGTAATAAAATTACAATTGCGAGATAACGATATTGAAGAACGAATTACAATTTTAACACACTTCCAAGTTCCTCCTTCCACTAGATGCGACATCCTCCAAGATGACAAAACTGCGAGACAAATTTTGACGACAGACAAACGACGAGCGAGGAAATTTTCAACCTCGCGGAAGAAAAGTGGGGAAAAATGTTGGTCCGGCGGACAAATAGGTGGAACCCGAAGGTTTCGACATCCGGGCAACCGGATACGCGTTCAAGGCACAATGCCTCGTGAATTTTTGGATCGCACGCGCGTCTCATCGAAGACAAGCCACGAGATTGCGTAAGCACGAGAGAACACCGCCGCTGGCGTTTACACGCACGTGCGACGACGGAATTAGCTAAGGCCTCGTTGTCTCTCCCGACACGCAGAAGGTTCTCGCTCGTCCGTTGTCCTCCTGTACCAAACTGAGCCGCCTTTTCCTCCGCTCGATCCCTCCAGATCCGCTTTTCTCGCCTCGTCTCCTCTTTCTCTATCTCTGGAAATATGCCACGTTGCCCCGGCCAATTTTAGAACCCGCGCGTTCGCCGGTGGTGGTACCACCACCATCGACGACCGCTGCTGTCTATCGATCCGTCGTTTCGAAATCTTTTCTTCTTTTCCACGATGGTATTTCGATTGTAAATATTTACGAAATTGATCGCCGCGATACGAGGTCCAAAGCCATATCTACCGAGGACAATTGTTGGATGTATATCGTTACATCTGAGAACAGAGTGTTGAGAAAATAATTTCTGGTACAGAGTTTGTCAATCACCGTGGCGTTCACAGCGACTCGCGAAAAATATCATAATTATGACAATACGAAAATGTGTATACAAAAATGAACGTGAAGATTCGCTTTAAATATAGAGTTAGCAGGATATTAAAATTTATTTGTATAATGTCATATATACTTAAAAAATAAATCAAAAATTGACTAGACTACATGGAATCACTGATGAATCTGGTTGAATTCTTTCTTAAATGTTCGACTATTTTCGCAAGAAGCTAATCAACCCCTGGTATTCATTTCTACGTTTCTTCCACACACGCCAATTCACTCATTGATTTTTAACGTTCGGAGTAAAGAACTCGTAACACTCCGGAGACGAAACAAATTTTTAAAGTAAATTTTTAAAACGCGAATTTATCGTGACAAAGAGCACGGTCGAAGAACGGACACATCCACATCCGCTAAACGGAGATGAAGCTTATCCTTTACTAATCAACACTGGAACTATTAAATTTTAGAACTATTGAAATTCGTGTGACACAAGCTTCCATTTATATATTTCGCTAAAAAGTCACTAAAAATATATCGCGTTCGGACACGTGAAATTATATACACTGTGGTAAAAGAAAAAAAAAAACAGAAAAAAATTTAAAAATAAAGAAAATTGAGGAATGAAGAAAACGAAAAAATTACAAACATTGCTCCAGTGTTGAAGACTCTCGTTAAAAAATCGTTGTCGTTATCGAGCATTCCGGATATCGGAGAGCGCGATTGAAATAAATCTGGCTTCAGAGCGGACAAAGGGGGTTGTCAGGAAGACGTGCGACCAAGCGTCGACGCGCACCTGCTACACGTGTTCACGGAAGGCACGTGCCTCTCGCGGGCCCCATGTCTTCGCGTCGTGGCGTTCCTCGTCCGTCGTCTCATGTTCCACTGCCGGTGTTCCACCGACACTCAACAGTTCTCCGTTTCGCCTTATCGTCACCGGATCACGCTTGAATTAATTGCGAGATGTATCTTGATTGTCGCGAGCCTGTGCCTGCGCGACACGCCGCCGTCGAGAACGGTGGCTTTTCACCGGGAATCTTAATCAAGCGCAACGAGAGCATTAAATCCGATTCGAACCGAGTCAAACACACGGGCGAACTTGCGATGCAACAATCCACGGCGATTTTACAATTTTTGTGGACACAGAAAAGAAATATTTCGTCCAGCTTTTGCTAGAGATTTTGTCTGGAGATGTTTATCTAGCGATTTTATTACGTAGAAACACGCTGCGTTTAGTCCATTTTGAAGACACGATACACCATCCCCTTACATCGACATTTCAACGAAGAGATCTTTTTATAGGTTTTTGGAATCTTTCGATAACACGAGATTTGTATAGAGTTTAGTTAGCAATTTTATATTTTT
Organism: Melipona quadrifasciata; assembly: GCA_001276565.1. Taxonomy (NCBI): domain Eukaryota; kingdom Metazoa; phylum Arthropoda; class Insecta; order Hymenoptera; family Apidae; genus Melipona; species Melipona quadrifasciata. The sequence continues at coordinate 592,583 of KQ435753.1, read as the reverse complement.
GTGGGCGTAAATAAAGAGACAGACATTCGTTATATTTACTTCATTTTGGAGACATTATATATTACCTGCGATGTTTCAATGAAAAAGTATTATTATTTCTACGTGTACATGCTTGCTGGATTTTTAGAATTTCTCGACGAAACGAGATCTGAATGGAAATTTGGTCTGGTTAATAAGTATTTCAACGACTGCTCCATTTTAAATATTTCTAAACATCACGCGCATTCCGCGCATTCGTGAATTTCCAAATGCCTGGCGAAATTCTTCAGTTCGCGAAATTAATCGACATGATTCTCACCCGTCTAATCCACTTATAATTCACTTAGGTGGTTTTTCTTTGAAAAAGGAAACCGCCCACTGTTACAATTTCAATTGAACTTATCTTAGATATTTACTGTCAATTCCCAATAATCAATCACTGCCAATCTCCGTCAAACACCGTTTCAAACGCAAGTTTTCTCCGCTAATCGTTTCCGCGCCGTCGAAACGATGGCCGATCGAGCGTCGAAAGTCGCATTATTTCAAGATCGGGCCACCATCGTCCGCGAATATCTCGAGTTTCCGTCTCGACGCTCGTAACACGTGTAATTTTCTGCGCGTTTGATTTCACGACCCCCGGCTCTGGATATCCGGATATCTGCTCGAGAAGAGCAGACAGTTCTCAGCGACGTCGCGGCGCGCGTGTACATCAATCCGATCGAATCGATCGCCCCCAGAGCGCGACAGAGGGAAATCCAGCCGCGTGTCTGAAAAACGTGAGATCATCCGTGAGAGGCCTGCTTTACATTATCCGCGGGTAAGCGCGTCGCGGAGGCATGACAAGCGTGAAGAAGCGCGATCCGTTAAGGTGAGACGAGGTGTCGTCTCGCTCGGCAAGCCGAGACCAACTTCGTCGCCGGCGTTACAATATCGCGTGGCGCGTGGCCCGATCCGCCAACAGCCACGTGCTCCATTCCACCTCGCTCCACCTCCTATCACTTTTCACGTGCGACAGAGGAAACTTCCTTCTTTCTTTCTTTCTTTCTTTCTTTTTTTTTTTTCCTTGTGAAATTTTCATTTCACAAGAATTTTTTACTTACTTTTGAAATTTCGTCTCGTCGCGCGATAGAGGAGAGTCTACTTCCTCTTCATTTTTACATACGACAGAGGAAAGTTCTTTCTCCTTTTCTGTTTTCTTGTCGAATTTTGATTGGCACTGGAATGAATCTCGTTTTTCGGTGGAAAGAGTATTTTCATTTGAATGGGATTTTATTGCGTTGTTACGCGATAGAGGAGAGTCCACTTACTTCGCTACTATCACTTTTATACCGAGGGAAGTTATTCCTTTTTTTTTCTTTTTCTCTAGTAGAATTTTGATAGACGTTGCAACGAATCTCGTTTTTCAGCAGAAATAAGAGTATTTTTTTATTTGAATGGGATTTTACTGTGCCGTTACGCGATAAAGGAGAATCCACTTACTTCGCTGGCTATCACTTTCATACACGACAGAGGAAAGTTACTTTTTTTTTTTTCTGTTTTCTTGTAAAAAGTTTTGATAGACACTGCAACGAATCTCTTGTTTCTCAATCGAAATGGAGATATATTTTATTCAAACGGAATTTTGTTACACCGCTCGCAGAATATTAATCGAAATTTTGGAAGGAATTGCAATGAATTTTGCTTCTCGATTGGAATTGTGGAAAAGATAGCGATTGTACTTCATTTTTCTAGTACGCGAAGGTCTTCTCCCTTGTAGATTTTACTTCTTGGTTGAAACAATGATTGGAGAACTTTGAAAAAGTTGATGATGGTATTTTACAAAGGCGAGTCTTTTTTTTCTTGTCGATGAAGGAATTGCGCTTCTCGATCGAAGTACTTTTTTTATGGAACTTCAGAAATGATAACAATATACTTTATCTTCCTGCGCGACACAGAGGACGGTCTCCTTTCTTACAGAAGATCGCAGGATATCGATGACGATTGTAATAAATTTTGTTACTCAACTGCGAAAATCGGAGCATTCCTCGCGGAATTCTGGAACAAACAGC
>KQ435753.1:549485-567986 GCA_001276565.1 Melipona quadrifasciata | reverse complement strand
AAATTACGAAGACGAAGGAGACAAAAATCTCCACTGACAAAAATCTTCCGAGCTGCGTGTCGTTTACATCGGGAAGGACCACGAAACGAGCTAGCAAAACAAAGATGAATGAACGAGGACGCGCTGCGTCGTGATCTCGGGCACGTTAGCGGGATTAGTCCTCGGTGGCTGATCACAGCAAGATGCGGTGGTGTTCGTTCGCCTCGTGCACCGCTCTCGGAAACTGGTTCCCAAAATGGTCGAGAGGTGTTTCACGCGCGATAGCATACAGTCCGAAGACAAAACGGCCCCCACGGAAGCGCGCACTGGCTGCGAATGGTCCCGGACCTCGATTCGTTACCACGTGACTGGGTTACGGTAGCGCGTCTACGTAGCTCGCGATCATTCCGCGGATAAAAGAGACCTGGTAAATCCGGATTAAGCCCGCGAACCCTCGTGACAAGGATCCGGCCAGCGGATTCGGCAGCCTCCTCCAGCACGTGGAATAATATTAACCAAGTTATTTTCCTTTTTCTCTCATTATTTCCCCCTTTCTCCTTCTCTCTCTCTCTCTCTCGTTTTCTTTTTATTCCCCTTTCAGCGAGCATTAACGTCCCTTCTACTACTTCGTTACAGACAATTTTATTTCCCCATTCCGAAAGGAAAGCCTTCCTTCGATGCGACGCGGGAAGCTGGAAATATGGGACTCACGTTCCGTAATTTTCAACCGTGGAAGACGACAGTTTCCCTTGCTAATCTTGCACGGTGGTGTAAGAGGTAGAAGCGATCTCTTCTCCTTTTGAGGAAATCGTGGGAATAATAAACAGGTCGAATTTTGAAATTGCCCGTTGTCAAGCGAGCTTCTATGTACTGGAAACTGTTGGAAAACATCGAGTGGAAGTTTTGTCAAAAATTTCCATGCTTCTGTGTTTGAGGATTTTAGTCTGACGACGGGCCCCGTGTTAGAAATACAGAAGCGAATGAACTTCCACGTTCTAAGAACGTTTTGGGAATTTGTATGATTTTATACACTTTAGTCTGCAACAACTGTTGCATTTCTCACGCTCCAATAAGATTTGTCCGATAATGAGGCAGAGCAACGTGCTGTACGTTACAGTAATCATTGCTACGTTAATTAAAGGCACAGTTTCTTGCCTTTAAAATAAATGTGAAATTTCAAGAATGAGCTAACCACATATTTTCACCACGCGTTTAAAAGTATATTTAATGTATATCTACCACCTAAAAGTTAAACTGACCATTCAAACGCATACAGAGCAACTCGATTTGCGCCCACCAGTCGAAAAATTTAACGGAATTAATGCCGATTGAGAATTAATCCGACGTCGTAAACGTCGCACATCGATCCACGCTGATCGTTTGAATTTCCACCGACTGTTCTCGCCGGAGGACAAAGTGCTTCAAAGACATCCCGTGCGCGCGCGTATGTTCAAAGAGAGGAAGGACAACATTTCCCTTGCAACGAAGGAAACAATGAAAAAAGAGACGGAGAGAAATTTCGAAATCTCGTCGATTCGAGAGAGAAGGAAAATTTCGAAAACAGCTTTCCTTGCGAAAACGGCTTTTCAAAGTTTCCTGCGGCACGAAGGGTTTACTCGAGAACTGCTTGACGACGAGCCACGCGACGTACCTTTCAAGGTGAGCGGGATTCGTCTTTCGAAAAAAAAACCCCGGCGAATAAAGTGGAGGCGCTCTTTCTCCTCCTCCTCGTCTTCTTCTCTCTTTCCCACTCTTCCTCGTGCATATTCCGAGGGCAGTTGGCGCGCACGTAAGTACGCATCGTGCCGATACGCGGGAAATTCTCGACGAAACTGAGAACTTACGATCCCCCGGCACGATCCTGTTCGTCGAAATTAATCTCGATCCGCGGCACACGATCGAACGCGAGAAACGTAGGAACGAGATTAAAAATTACGACTCGCTCCAGCTTACACGTCTATCGGGATAATAATAATTTTAAAAGCGTGCTGCGATAAAGTTTTACGTGAGAAATTTGAAGACGAACTTACGACCCTCTGAGATAATCTTCGTTCGGCGAAATTAATTTTAATCCATTTGACACGCGTATATAAGATACTCGAGGAATTACGAATTTTATTTAAGCTTGAAGAGATAATTTTGCTACAAAATTCTGTGCGAGATGCACAAAGACGAACCGAGAACTAGTTTATCAAAATTAATTTCAGTGTATAGTACGTTAACCGAGTTCGCATTTGTCGAGAGTAATTTTTAAGTATGCCGCAAAATTCCAGGTGAAAAGCTTAAAAATAAACTACAACACATTTTGACGTAATCCTATTACGATCTACGAGAGAGAGAGTTACAACGAATTGAAAAATTACGACACACTGCGATCGAATCTTATCTCGTCGAGAACGATTTCGAACTGTGCCACCGCGGGCGAAAAATACAAAGGCAAATACTGGAAGCTTACAATACCCCGGCTTAACGTTATTTGCGAAAATTAATTTCGAACCAATTCGCGAAACTCTATACTCGAAATACAAAGACAGGCTGAAAAGTTATGCCGCCCCAATTGAATTTCATTCATCGAATTTAATTTCCATCAATTTCGCGAAATTCTATATTATATTCAAAATATGGCGGCAAGACTCACAACGCTCCAATTCGATCCTACGCGCGAAAGATTAACATCGATCCGTACGAATGGATACAATTCCACGTTCAAAGTACAGAGACGAGCCTCGCGATTCTTTAACTCAGTCTCGTTCGCCGAAAATTGACTTCGACCTACCATGCGAAATTTGACATTCAAAATATAAGAACGAATGAGAGATTATGTTATTCGTAATGTTGTTCGATACTTCGATTTACATACAAAATGACACGTACAGATGAGAAAAGTTAGTATGTCGGTTAGCAGAGCAACAACAGCTGTGTTTCATTGTTTTTGAAAAATACGATCGATTCGTTTTGAAAATAAAAGAACTCACTTTCTCGAAATTAAACCTAAAAGCTAGTCGCGTTGTAAATAAAAAAATTAGGAAATGATGAAACACTTGAAAACACTCTTCAACTACTTGATTACATCTCGCGACACGATGCTGACGATTTGAAAATTTTCTGACGAGACACTTCGATCTATTCGCCACCGATCGATTCCATAAATTTTCTTCATTAAAGACACGTTCTAATTAATTCCTTTATTAAAAACATGCGTGCGAGTTGTAGACTGGCACTGAATTAACAGTTCATTCGTCGAATTCTTCGCAGTTTAGTCTCCATTTGTCGTTTCCTAAGACGTCCATTCGGAGAGTAAGCAGTATGATTGCGATTGATAGTGATAACAGCGTTGATCACGGGGAGACACGTGAAACGATCGATGCAAAACATACGATGAACTTCCAAAGTGCAAAATTCCAACAGCTAGAGAAAATTTTACTCCAAAACTATTTTGCAGGCTATTCAGATAATTGCAGAGGCACGCAGTTATCTCGTGATACATCTACATCCACTTTTACATCCTTCGTGACTGACTTGTCTCTCGATATATAAATACAATTACAACTTTGGAAGTTGCAATTATTCCTTTGGAATTAGTTGCAAAATATTCCGATATTTTTGCAGAAACAGACTGTGATATATCAATTGTAATTTATTTTACTTTCGATACGCCTCGGGTCGTCTTACTTCCAAACGTCTTGCTTCCTCTGCTATTACAATAATTATAATAATTGAATTCGACACACGCGAGAGACAAGACACAAATCCCCATGCAGAAACATACCAATCAGGCCTCCCCGCACATTCGTCGAACTTTCGCCGAGATTAGCCAAAACCACTCTGCCATCGCGAACTTGCAACTTAAGCGTCTCGAAATATCCCTTCGAGCCTCGACACCCGTTCTCATTAGTCAAGTCGCCGGGAACTTCAACTCCCTTAAATTCAGCCGAACTCGCCCGACCGAATAAACGAGGCCTTCGTTTATTCATCGGGTCGCACCTCCAACACCGTGTCTCCGAACGCGTCGGCGAAGAAGTCAGCGCGGCTAGCGCGACCATAACCTTCCCTCATGTCGGGGACGGTGATCGCGGTGGAAGAAACGTCAAGCGCGGCTGACCGTGGTCTGAATGCCGTGGGGCAAAGGGGGAAAAAGGAAAAGAAAGAAAACGAAAGAAAAAGAAAAAAAAGAAGAAGAAGAAGAAGAAGAAGAAAAGGAGGGAGGGACGTCGTTGGAAGTTGGCCGAAGGGACTGGAAACCGGACCTAGAAGCGTTAGGTAGCCGTTCGTTCGTTCGTTCACCAGGCAAAAGCGACGAAACGAACTGGTCGAACGACATTTTCCGCGTCTCGCAAGGTGCCGGCAATTTCTCCAGGATTCCCCAGGCTTTCCTCGACTGGCCGCTCTGTGGTTTTCTCTCGTTCGAGTTCCACTCACGGATCGAAACTCACGACTCACTTGCAACACTGACTGCGAGTTCGAAAGTTAACATTCCCCTTTCCCTCCCGACCCGAGACGACGAGGATGCGCGAGGCTCGCAAAGATGATGTACAGTGCCGTTCATAAATATATGGGCGGTTGAACGACTCTGGTTTGTTCCTTGCGACGAATTCAATTGTCGATCGGTATCACCCTCGAGTGGTTGTTTGATTTAGCTAGAAAATTATTTGTCCAAAATTTTTTACATTATTTATTTAATAGTAGAATAGCAGATAATCGTTTAACACTGCTGTAATAATAGGAACATTGGTCGACGAATAAATTCATGGGAAATTAGAGTGCAAAGAATGCAAGCTTTGTGAGAATTGCTATGAGAAATTATTGATCGGTGCTTTTGGTAGTTCTACGTGTGCGTTTTGGAGTATTTTTACATCTTATCACTGGAAAAAAAATCGGGCCTCTTCAGGTGCAACGCTAATGCAACGAAAATTAGCGATTGGTCGATTTGGGTCACGTGATTCGCGAGGGGGCGTGGAGTAGACCACGAGTAGGAGTGGCGTTGTCTGGCGCCTGTAATTTGTTTTCTATCGATTCAAATGCATATCGACGAAATTTTATTTCGTTTCCTAGTCAGAACAGTTGCGAAGAACTAGACGAATCGTACTGGGGTACACAAGTCGTGCAGTTTTTTTGTTACGAAATATATACGTAAAATGTGATGATCCGAAATTGAATTAATTAAAGGCACTTGATGAGATATTAACCGTAAGACACACGTCGCGAGCGACGTTTTCGAAATATCCAGCGAGCAAGAGGAGCTTGCATTCACACACACACACACACACAAAAAAAAAAGAATTTTCTTCGACCGATCGTCAGCTGAGAAATTCGAGGTCTACTCGGCAACTCGGTGGGAACACGGGCGAATTTCCACTCGCGTATCGAACGAGCGCGATATATTTTGCGAGTTTACAACAATTCGGAGGTGTCGAAACGCTTATGAACGGGAGTGTAGAGCACGGAGAAAGGTGAGGCGAGGGGGCCTCGCAGAGAAAGAGAAAGAGAGAGAGAGAGAGAGAGGCGAAGAAGCGAGGAAGGAGAGTCAGTCTTGAGGTAAGATGTCGTGGCTGCTCGAGGGGGTGAAGAGACGAGCGTGCTGAGGAAAGGAGCCAGCGAGAGTTGGAGGCGGTGGGGGAGGCAGAAGAGGCAGAGAAGCGGAGGCAGGGAGCAGAAGGAAGAAGAAAGAGCAGAAAGAGAGAGAGAGAGAGAGAGGTTACGAGGAGGCGGCCTTGAGAACGCGGAGAGAGCAGAGCGTGAGTCTAAGAAGAAGAAGAAGAAGAAGAAGAAGAAGAAGAAGAAGAAGAAGAAGAAGAAGAAGAAGAGGAGGAGGAGAGGAGAACGACGATGATGACGACAACGACGACGACGACGACGACGACGACGACGACGACAAACGACGAATAAAAAGAAAAGACAGAGAGAGAGAGAGAGGGAGAGAGAGAGAGAGAGAGAGAGAGAGAGAGAGAGAGAGGAGAGACTAGCCGAGCCAACTCCAACGCCAACGAACTGCTTCACTGGCAAATCACTCGCGGTTCTCATTCCAACGTTCGATTCTTCATCCGTGAATTAATGAACCGAGGAAACGTAGGAGCGCCGGCCTCTGCAGGCGCGGCGCGTCGAGTCTCCTCGGTCTCTGAACGTATCGAAACGCGTCTGTCTAAGGACACCAAGAAGGCATTTCTCGAAGCGAAATCGATCCTACGAATTGATCGATCGCAGTTGTAAAGATGGACGAGTGGGGAGCGTGGAATTTCGAAGATCCGTCTCTGGATTGATGCACGGGCAGCACACGTAGATTTGACGCGTGCGTGGAGCAGCACGCGTCCCGAGATGCGAGATTACGCAACCTAACCGTGACGTAAGAATCGCGACGCAAATGTGAAGAGGAGACCAAGAAGATGCGAGACTCGCGCTCGTTTTCCTCTGCAACCGCGCTCGTCCGATAAATATTAACCCTTCGGAGAATCGCGTCGTTCGATCGATGGATGGCGAAGATGATTTATTACGAAATTACATCGGCACACGGTGCTTGGTGTTCCAAGAGCGTTTTACTCGGACTTATTTATTTCAGACAGCGCGTACCCGTACATACGTGTTCGTTTATTAATTTGATTTCATTTCGTTTCAAGAATGAAATATTCGATCGAGTGGACGATTTCCAATGTTACGTAATGTGATTCTGAATCGCCACGGTCCTCCCAATGGGCCAACGACTGGGTCCAGTCGAGAGGGAACCTGATGCGGAGCGGGACGCTGACGTTGACTTTTCCTTCGCGAAATGTAACAGTCGCTAATGAAACGAAGGAGGGAATAATTTTACGCCGAAGGCGAGCGGATCGTATTTGGAATACGCGACCTTGGTCGCCGTGGATCGAGATCCGAAAACCCGCCGAGATTTCCGGAATAATCTGGCAACAATTGCACGCGTGCGAAGAAACAGAGATCCAAATTTGGATCCCCTGGCAGACCTAGCGTGCTCTCTCACGGTCGCGGCTAGAACGTTCGCGAGACCGCTGGAGGGAAATCGCACGTCGGCCGTGCAAATTCTACAAGCGTTGCTCCGTTTTCCCTCTTTTTTCTTCTCCGCGAGCGATTACGTCGAAAAGCCAAGCACGACGACGGAGAAACGACACGGTATTGACGATGGCTGGCGCGATCATCGCATGACTGAGATCAGCGGAACACCATTTTATGTAACGAATAGGAAATATTTCGAAGAATACATTTCCTCCAATTACGTGACGTCTCGACGCACCATTATTTCCAGTAATTCCTCGTCCAACGAGACTGTTAATCCATCGAAATTATAAACCGAGATGGCAGGAACAACTCGAAAACACGACTTAAAATCGAGATGTGTATATGTGTGAGAGTTATCTCGTAAACAATGTACAATTGCATGAATATTATCTACAGTCTGTGAATATTTTGTATTATTGCTACGATACTCTTTTTATTAATTTTTTTAGCAATTTTACGGAACGTGTGGCTATTGCTTGTTTTTTGATAGGCATGATTCTTAACAATGAAAAATGCTTGAGGAAATGGAAATGAGAGAGACTCGAAGATTATAATAGGATCAAACCTATTGATTTAAACTGACGGGAAAAAATAATCTTCAGCGAAAAGTACCAAATATGAAACTCGAGTATCATCAATATTTTGATAAAATTCGAGAAAAAGCGAAATGGTGAAAAATAAAGAACAATTCCAAGTTGCACAGCATTCAACAAGAGAAGACTCGTAATCTAAAATATGTGATTTTCTTTTTAATTAATGCCAAATTTATGAGGGAAAAAAAACGGCGAATTAATTTATATACCCAGTGATACAACAACAGAAACGATTACTCGACTCGAAATGACCATTTCTTTTCGAAGAGGAAATTAAAAAAAAAATTACTTGACAGATGAAATAAATATATATAAAACAACAAAGATTATTCTCAGGGCTATATTTAGAATGTGCTATGTTTCATTCCTCTCGAACTGAATATCAAATTTACGATATATAGGAACTCGAAACACACACGTCTTCTTATTGAGAGGCGATTCCAAAAAAAATTAGACAAACTTTCCAGACTGCATCTCGTTCCTCTCCAACCGAAACGTCAAACTTGTGAAAACCAAAAAAAGCCACGAATCGACGTGCCTGCACATCCAACGATACACGGGAACAATTGCTGAATCTTTTCAACTCAAAATTTGCGCCTTCTTTCCGAAAATCGAAAATTACCTGACCGACAAAACAAACGTGTACAAACTTTGAATTTTTTAAATTTTCTTACACCTTGTATACAGCATTAAAAATTTTGTTATACCTTGCCCCACTGTCATTGAACGACGAACCGACCTATCGAAAGTATCGTATAAATAAAAATCACCGAACGAGAGGAACGAAAGGAGCGCGACGCGGCGCGACAATTGAGAACCACTGGCAGGCGCGAGTGTTGCGCCGCGCAGGTAGAGATCGGTTGAACCCACGGCTCTCTACGGAATACACAGACACTTGGCAAGATTCGCGAGGTCACGTGCCGCATTTGGACAGGCAGCGCTAATTTCATTATTTATAGCCGAAGCTTTCGATTTGCCGATCGGCCATTATTTCCCTCCCCGCGCGCGTCGGTAGCTGGTTTTCGTTTCGGAACGGAACGAACGAGGAGATTCATCACACGGTTGGTTCTTCTCTTCCTCCTGAGCCACCCTCCTCGGACATAGGTTAGAAACGAATTCGAAACGCATCGGCTGAAATAGACGGGCCGCGATAAAAATAAAATCGCCGAGGAGCCCACCGCTCGCGTTAAACTAATCGTAAACTTTCGATTCCATTCGGCCAGTCCCGAAACATGAGGGGGGAGGGAGACAACCGAACGGGGGGCAATTCTCTTCGACAACCTCGGTGGTTGGTGTTTTGAAATTTCGAAGCTTGGCGGGCTGAAAAACGTGGATTTAAAGTACGTTCGAGTATCACAGCGTAGGGTAATTACTAGGTTCATCGGTTCTCTTGAAAATTTTCAAAACACGCGTCACCACCCTACGTAACATAATTTTATGTTTCAATTTCGCGCAACTCTGCCAGTTTATCGGCTACTCGCACCCTTCAGCGTAAGATTAGACTTGCACCCCAGTACGATTCGTCTCGCTGAAAGGCCCGGAAGTAACTGTTCCGACTAGGAAATGAGGACGACTTTTTTGCCATAAAATTTTATCGATATGCAAATTGTTCGAATCGATAGAAAACAAGTTACAGGCGCGCCAAGTTACCAGACAACGCCTACTCGAGATCTACCCCACGCCCCCTCGCGAATCACGTGACCCAAATCGACCAATCGCTAATTTTCGTTGCATCAGCGTTGCACCCGAAGAGGCCCGATTTTCTGGCTTACCCCCGCTAAAGTCACTTTCGGTGACGAAAAAGGACACAGGTTCGCAGTTAAAGCGTACAAAGTTGCGCACGTGGAACCATCGACACATCGATTACAAGTTTCGTTCGAATCGCGAATCGCGCGACTACACTCGTGCCGAGATTTAAGGAAAAGGGACACGTCGATAAACGGAAACACGTCGGTGGGAAAGCTCGCGCGGCAGTTGCAAAGAACTCTAAATTGGCCGCAGTAGAGGTGATATTTCATGCGAGAATCGGGCAAGTTTCTTCTTATCGTTGTTTTCAAGAGCGGCAGGTGTGCACCGCAGTGAAACGTTAGTCCGCGTTACGTTTCCCCCACGCCCTCCAGTTTTTCCTAGTCCTAGGAACACCCCTTCCCCCGCAGGTGGTCACTGAATTATCACTGGCGACTCACTCGATCGCTCGATCGATCGATCGATCGTTCGAGATTCCCGATTCTCGAGCGCGCGGAGATCGGCTCGAGCTCTCGCTGGTTAGATACACCGCGCTAACGGCAAAAGCCGAACGGACTACTTCGTCCATTTATCAGACCGCGAAGATCCTTATCGGGCAAGCTGGCTGTTAACACCTCCACAACAGCACGCCGCAGTGTCTGCAACTTTTCGAGTGGGTACATACCTACACAACACACTTCGGCGGTGAAATCTACTTTCAATTAAGAACGTCGGATTTCCGCCGGATCGGTAATCCGGTAACCGACACCTCCGCCCGAGCCGAACGAACGCAAAGCACGAACGACGAATCGGGGGCCAGGAACAAAAGAGGGAATCGGGCCAATTATCTTCGAATCTCCGCCAGTTTCGCCCGTCGAGTTCCGCGATAAACGGTCACCGTTTATCGTAGCTGTGAAATTGTTATCGCGGACGACGATCGATTCCAGGGCCTGTCACTCAGCTACTTACAGCCGATACACTTTTACGTACCTACGCAGTGTTCAAACATCGCGCGAAACGTTCTGAAATTACACTCGCTCGCTGCAACTCGGCCATCGTGATTGCGTTCGTAAAATTTGGAACCAATCTGAACACGTACGGCCACGCGTGGTTCTGGACGTACGTTTCAGTGTCACGTAAAATTATTATTTTAATATTCGATTATATTCGTAAAATTTAGAACCAATCCGAACGCGTACACCCCGTAAAGTTCCGAACGTATGCTCGAAGCGTGTACGTACGTAACGTGAAACATTCGCGTAAAGTAACAGAAAATCGATGCACAGCGTGAATTATGTAATAAGTATTGATATTAATAGAACGGATGATTGAGTGTGTTTGGATACTTTTGCGTTCGAATGAAATTTTGAAAATATTACAATATTGTTTCACACGACTCAAAACGTTCTACGTGACAACACATATTCACAAAAGGTTGTCGCAAGTATCACGTGAATTATATTTAAATTATATTATATTGTAATTATATTTTATATTTATGTCGATTTGTCTCAAATTGACCAGCGCAGCCACAACAATTAAGTCTCGCTGCGACATTTCAAAATGTCTCGTACAGCGCAAAGACGATACATTGACGAATGGCTCGAACGATTGTATATATGCACGTTACGTTCTCTCCTTGGAATACGTCTTCTCTAACACCGGACGAGAGAGAACATTGTTCTTTCGTCGGTCGTGTTTTACAGGGAAGGGATCGATCGAAGCGAGAATGATACATCGTCGATCGTCCGAGTGAATGGTTTTCCGATACCATCGACGCGGCTGAGCGTTCGATTTCTTTTGTCTCGCGCGACGTGATAGAATTTGTTGTTGCTCGCGGGGAATACATTTCGCGAAACAAGACGCGGATATTTATGTGGGTTTATTACCAATCTTGTTACCGAAATACATTTTATCAAACCGCCGGTGGTAATCGGCTGGCGTCTCCACTCGCCGGTTTCGCAATAAATTCCATCGGCGCGAATTGACCGTCTTTTTTTATCCTCGGTGCTGCCCTTTGTCACCGCACGACTGTATAAATAACGTTCGTTCAAAATCCATCCGATAAATGTAACGAGCCAGTGTCCAAGAGAGCTCGTGGCCCGCCTCCAAGAATACGCAGAAATATAGAAACGCGTGCGCGAAATATCCGAATTGCACGAGTTGCTGCTCCTGTTCGAGTGGAGGACCGGGCAAGTTTTCAATAACACCCGAGTTTTAACTTTCGCTGTTAAAAGTTAAAGCGACGATACCGTCGATTTCCACTCTCTATCCATCTCTAAAAATACCAGCCTTGAAGCGAAACCTTCACCTCCGAAGAGGAGAGCAACATTCAAACGCACCTTCTGTCCAACTTCTTTGGCCAGCGTCGCCAAAAGTACGAATCCGCATGGGAACCGCCACCGCCAACGATTAGCGCCTCCTCGAAGAGACAAGGCACAGACAAGTTTTCGAGACAAGCTTCTACAGAATCGCGATTAGGACGCGTCTCATCCACTTGCAAAATTGCACCTGTCCGATGAGACACCTGTTTATCGATGTTTCTAGGTAAACCGTGACTCAGGGAAGGCCTTTCCTCGCGCTCATTGTCACCTTGTCAAGTTCCTTGCATCCTCCTCCGTGCGTGCGTGCGTGCGTGCGTGCGTGTGTGTGTGTTCACCTTGTTCCACGCTCGTTTTCGTACGCCTCTGTCCATTCTCTTTGCCACGTTTCTCCAGTGACTGTAAGCGACGCGTCTCCAAAGCTGAATCGCAGCAGAGGGGAGACAAAGAGACAGAGAGACAGAGAGAGAGAGAGGAGAAAGCCTCGGACACGTATACCTGAACCGGGATTAGGTTTATCTTGCTTCCTGGGCCGGCTCCTCGGCTTTGAAAGTAATTGGAAGGGACGGAAGACGCTACCGCGTGAATGATTGAGCGCGGCGGGGTTAATCGAGTGCGTGGAAAAGCTTGATGCATTTGATAGCCGAGCTGCCACGTCCGTAGCGGAGGCGAGCGCCCGAGAATTAGATTGGATCTGAGCCTTCGCGGTCTGATAAACTTTGCACGTTTTGGGGCAGCTGATCTGATTTAATAACTCTTCGGGGATTATACGAACGCCGCTCTCTCTCTCTCTCTCTCTTTCTCTTTCTCTCGTTGTTCCGAACAGAGCATCGTCGCCTTTCGCTCTTTCCTTTTTTCCCTTTTCTTTTTGTCGAGTTCAAAGGCCTCCGCGACGACTGAAATTTTTTTCACTCTTGACGTCCGAGCAATATTCGATATCTCGTCGAATTTTGAGATAAAAACAAGGAATTCAATTTCTCCAACGCTCGTTTAGAGACGAGTTATTAAGAGTCGTCAAAATCAACTCGACACAGCTGGTAGGACAATGCTGGGGAAATTGACGAAAATCGTGTCCCCGAGTTCTATCTCGACGAGCAGACCCGCAGTGGCGTTTCGCCTCCACGCACGTGCATTCCACTTTTGCCAAGCTCGCCTTGAACCTGCTTGGTTGCAGGAACAGTTTCACGTGAAACTGGAACCGATCGGCGATACGGTTTGATACGCTACCTGCACTCGGAGCCCGGTATCTCCTCGCGTGCCTCGCCACACAGTGAAACGAGCCTTTCCCTCTTTCCACGCGGCTCTTCCACCTCCCCCTCTTCCGTCATCCGTCGATTCGTACACCAGAACCGCGATGCCGCCACCCGCGAACCGTCGAAACCCCGTTTCGACGTGATCCATCGCAACGACTGTTTTCTAAGCGTTGCTTTAAATTTCATTTTTTTTTTCTTTCTTTCTTTTTTCGAGAATTTTAATCTTTAGCGTCGCGAAATAATTCGAAGAAAAATCGCACGTTTGAATCGAAATTAATGGACGATTTAGATTAACTGGTGAGTTGGAGAGCAAATTTAGAGACTTCTTCGATGGATTATCAAGACTAAATTTAAAGTCAACGAACGTGAGATATTTTGGGTTCGCGGAAGATTCTTTGGAATAAATTATTCAAAATTTCCGGAAAATTTCCAAACGATGAATTCCAAATAGATCGACATTTTGTACGTTTCTGAAATTTTCGAAATTAGGAAGCAAACGAATCGTGGAAAGTCGTGGAGAATCGAATAAAAACTAGTTCAAAGGAGGAAAAGAACGGATTTCCTCCTGAAAAATAAACGTGACGTTAAAAAGCTATATCCAAAGTAATTTATTTGATTCGACGTGTTTTTTCTTCCTTTTTTTTTTCTTTTCACGAACCATTTTTCCTCAAAAAAGTTTCTCGATTACTCTGCGACTGAGCGCGAGCGTGGCAATTTTTCCATGAATGAGAAATACGTCTGTTTCTCGTTTTTTCCTTTTTTTCTTTTCCTCTTCGGTAAAGAAGAAAAGAGCAAAATTTTTTTTTTTAAAAAGAAGCGTGGAAAACGTGCGCGCGTTTGCGAAATTTTGCAAAGCTGCCGGAGTACTCGCCAACGAAGCCAAGGTGCCGATTCGGTTTGTCGCGAAGCGATCAAGGTCCTTCTTATCCTACCGAGAGGCCGCGATAAGATAACTCCACTGACGACGTTCGACTTCCGATCGTTGCTCGAAACTTCGTTCGTCGCCTCCTTCTCGACGTTTATTCTTCCTACTTTCCTCGTTCGCCCTCCCTCCCCCCGCAATTCAAAACTTCAAAAGGGAAACAGAAACTCTCGTAATTTCTCCGTTACTTCTCCAACGACGTCATAAATATAGACCCACGGCGCACGGTATCAAATTGACGAAAAAGACGTTTAAATTCTAGCGCGTGTAATTCTAATTCCGATCCAATTTCTTCGCAATAGGCGTATAAATCTGACCCTCTGTTGGGTTTCGCTGAAATCACGCGAGGGTCAGAATTTCATATTTTACAGAATAAAAATTGCCAACTTGAACGTCTTTTTCTAAAATCTAAAAAAAGCAGATGTGAAATACAACGAACGTTCCAACTGCCAGAGGTAACAATTTATACACGTAAAAGTTCGCCAATCCTCTTCGCTAATCGTTCCTACAAGAATCTACGTTCGGATAAATCAGTGAATAATCGTCCCTTTAATCTGACGCTAGCTAAAGTTCCATCTCAATAAATCAGGTTCAGGCAAGACGAATTTCCACTGGGAGAGGTCGAGCAAGACACGGGAAATGGTCACGGCACTGTTCGACGAAGAAGAGATTCGACGATATTCGCGATATTGTAACAGGAGTTCCCCAATTTCAAGTCTCGTCACTGCCTGTTCCGACACCAAGAACCCGCGTTCTTTCAGACAACTCGACAAACAAGTCGAGTCTGTCCCTCCGATCGGTCCAAATCTAAATTTTCAATAAATCAAGTTCAGACCGTCGAGGCGAGAAGCGAAATCGGTGTATGCCGCCGTTTCTCTGCACTGCTCTCACTCTTGCAACAACAACTCGCATTCAAACAACTCGAGAGAGAGAGAGAGAGAGAGAGAAGGTTACTTCTCTCACAAACTTGTTCGGAAGAAATCGCGATCGGATCTCGTGGACGCGCGATATCGATTCCAGAAACGAAGGGAAGAAGAACGGTCGCGGTTGTTGAACGAAGTGGTTCGGCGATTCGTGCGAATGTAGCAGCGTGGAACGCTTATGATAATGAGGCCTGGGCGATTACCAGACGGGGCCAGCGAGCAGGGAGATGATGTCGAGCCGATAGAGACGCTCAGACCGGATACAAAGAAGGTCGAAGGAGAAGAACCGGATAATCGTCACCGCGGTGCGGCGAGCTACGCACTGGCCTACGTATCGGTTCTGTCCGGCCGGGCTGGCTCTCCGCTCTGACCTTCTCTCCGCCAAGACGAAGAAGGAAGTCGCGTTTTGCACGCGGTACACCTGCGCAAACGGGCGCCCGGCCTCCTCCCACCTGCGAGCCACCTGAACCTACCCGAGGAGCCGATAGAAACCGTGTCCTGGACAGTTCCAGGGCACCTGACTCGCGAACATGCTCGCTTGTCCACGATAATTGCCTCGATGCAGCCATCCCGTCCCATCCCTCTTCTCTCTTTACGGTTACGTACGTCCCAATTCGTCGCTGCCTACCGACGTACGTTCGCGCGATTATCGTCGCTGAGGAGGAATCTTGGAACTCTCGAGTCGCGAATTTTACGAATAATCGACGGATCGGATCGGATGATCCAGATCCTTTTTTCGAGAATCCTAGCTTCCTACTAGACGACGAGTGATTTTGAAATTTATTGCTACGAGGATAAATTCATCTCCGAACGATCCGGGTATTGTTTAAGCGCGACACTTCTGGTGAACCAACTTTCTTGTCAAGTGCTAATCCGCCAGTGCGAAATGATGGACACGGTCGTTACGGGCGAAGCACGCTCGAACGAACGTGTTAAAAACTCGGAGTTAAAAACAGCAAGAGTGATCGTGAATAATCGAACTGATAACAAATGTTTCGGTGCTGTTCACGCGAGCCTTCTGTTTAACCAGTGGCTACGTTTCGAGACACGTTCGACCGGCGCAACGGTCACCAGGAAGATCCTGGCCGAGCTGTGATAACGGATTCTCCAGGTATACTGTTACTACGCCCGAGAGAGCGTACTAGTGAGAGACTGCCAAACGATCGGCACGGAACGAAGAATCGAGCCGTAAAGGAACAATCTAAACGTACGTTGCTCCGCCAGCTACGAAACGCTTCCAATTAAACATTTTCTATTAGCAACAAGTGTCGAATATTTTACGTTCGCAGCGAACGGCCGACTGATAACTCCATCTGATCAACTGGACTGCGAATATTATTTGTGCAGATTCGCGTCTTTGCACGTGCATAGCTAAAGACACCAAATTTCTGCCGTCTCTTTAATATTAATGATCAATTCTACACTTGGAACAATTTGCATGCTTCTTCGCGTTTATAAATTTCCCACAGACTCGTGATTGTCCGCGATCTACCGATCGACTAAACTAAACTCCCTAAACCGTAGATCGTTACATCTCCGTTTCTGAAAAAAGACAACGGGTTTGAATCCCACATCTTTCAATCGCCCCGTAAACGTTGCGCGCGATACGTAGAATCTTGTACAATCGCGTGATCGAAACACGGTATAATCGTAAAACGTTGGTTCATCGGAAGAAGCTGCAACGAAAAGTTTTTCTAACAATTCCAACGTTCTGTTCCCTGTGCTCTTGCGCTTTTACAGCGCGGAAGGGGAACCTCGTGGTGTTGTCGAACGCGCAGATCGCAGCCACGCAGAGACAACCTGGCGTTTTCGCGTGGAAACTTTCTCCGGCCACGCTATACACCCTCCTTTCCCCCTCCCTCCTCCCGCCCCGCCGGAGAGTTCGCGTGATCGTTTTCTCAAAAGAAAGCAGCCGATATACACCCAGGTGGAAACCTGTTCGAGTCGTCGTCTCGCGTGACGAAAAATCGTCGGCAACAGCCGATGCAACGACAGATTATTTATTTATATCTCTAATCGCGGCGCAAGATTGATCATACTGCGCCGTGCTCGCGCAACGGAGCGCAAAGGTGAGGCGAGCCCGTGTCGCGGCCGTGTCCGATGGAAATTCATCACCGGTCGCGGCCTTCGCCTTACCTCGCGGCAAACTTTATAAAAAAAAGTCAGAAAAAAAGAGCCCATCAGGGACAACTCTGCGGCGACTTTTTTGCCGAGCACGTTTAACAGAGAAAACAAAAAACTTTGTATCGATTGCGAGAGGATATCTCGATTCGTACTCCCCCCCGCCTGTTAGGCTAAACGATCTAAGTTTGTTTCACGTCAGTTTCTTTTGCACACACACATATATGCATATACATGCCTCAAAATTACTGCAGAAGAATCAATGTTAACGCTAGAACACGTATCGAAATATTTTACGTACAAATCACTCGGCGATTTAAATGATAGTAATGACTAACAAATAAATGGGTTTAGTTGCGTCTCTATCTAGGAGATCAATATCAATTTTGACAAAAATAGCCAAAGTCTGTCACACTGACGGATATTTGGTCGTCACAATCCAAGTTCGTGTCTAAAAATCATTTTTGGAAATTGATCGGTCGCAAATGAGGTAGTAAACGCGTGCTGAATAATCCAACTTATCATCTTGCATTACGATAGGTTTACTCGGCTCGAAAGCTACCTTGGTAGCCTGCAAGCCGATTGTAAATAACGTCGAGCAAATAAAGAATATATTGTAAAAATAGGAAGTGGAATTTCCGCCGATTCGAGCAAACGTTCAAAGTTCAAATCGGTGCATCGAGGTGCAACATGTAAAGCGAGAAATGTTAATTCGTTGGAAATCTGCATTTCAGCCGTTTCAAGCCGATCGAGGAGCAGCGCTACGAATGCTTCAACTTTGTGAAACTTTGTGAAACAACGGAGTATCTCCCTTTCACGGCCACGGCGTTGAAAAGAAAAAGGAGAAAAAAAAATAAAATAGAATTCGCGTCAAGGTGACGCGGACCTCATGGAGCGATACAGGCGTGGCCTTAACATTTGGCAGACGCTCGATCTTTACAAACGCAAACTACGACGTCTCGTTTTTAATTCTTTAACCAGAGATGACGAGCTGATAGGTCGTTGCGCAACTTTTCCGAATATTTCCCAACTTTCCAGCCCGCCGTCTCCGGTCCAAAGGTAAAATCCAATGATTTGAAACACGCACGAAAGCGTGTTTCAATTATTCGCTGCTACGTGGTCTATTTGTCCAAAACTCTAATCTTCGTCGTCATTTCTCAAGAATAAAGTCTAACCTAACGTGCCAACGATTGTGGTTCCCCACGATAAATGAATCAACATTTGGTCAATTAGAACTTTGCGTGAAAAACTCGCGTAATTTCGCCCAATGGTAAAGTCGGAATCAACATTCAAAATCGGAAGGAAGTATTTACCTGAAGTAGTGCGATCCGAAAGGCGAGCAGTAAAAAGGATCGTTGTGCATGTGAGGTTGGCCGGGTACTCCGGGTCCCTGGGGATGAGCGTGCGGCCCCATTGGACCGGTGGGTCCGGGGCCGCACATGCCAGGCGCGCCTTGCGGCTGCATACCGGCTCCGATCATGCTGGCTGCGGGCCCCATCGGATGGGGACCGGGATGATGCGGCGAGCCGACCATGTGGGGCCCGGGATGGTGAGGATGAGGCGAGGGACCGCCGCCACCCATGTGCGGGTGGGGCGCGTGAGGCGAGCCGCTCATCATACCGTGGGGTGGCATCGGGTGAGGACTCGGGGACGCTCCGTTCA
>KQ435753.1:516254-528087 GCA_001276565.1 Melipona quadrifasciata | reverse complement strand
TCTCTCTCTCTCTCTCTCTCTCTCTCTCTCTCTCTCTCTGCGCGCTTCTCTTCCTAGCGTCACGGGAGATCGGGGAGACACGTTACCAGGACGATGATCTCCGCGAGAACGCGCTTCCCGCGCAATCGACCGCCGCGCGCTTTCGGCGGGAAATTCGAAACGTCGATCAGTCTTGCTTGGTTCTACTTAGAAACTCAACTTGCTAGACACAAGCTCGTCGATGGAAACGTGCGTGGTTTCGAACTACTGTGTATCGTTGTTGGGGAATCAAAGATCCACGATGATCTAGACAGATTTAGAGGATCGATTTGACCTCGTCCGTTCCTCACTTTTCCAGTCGAACTTATCTCTAAATAAGGTAAAAAAGGGCTAGTACGCCGAATTTGCAAACTTCCTTTTACAAACGAAATTTCTGTTCAACCACAGACTCACAGAGATCTTGCTCTCGCGTATGCACAGATGTTCGATTTCACATCACGATATTATCTTCTCTAGTTTCGTTTCGATCGTCACGATCATTCATTTTGCATTTCCACTTGTTACAGCTACGTACGGATTGTGTCATCACTTGACGAAGCGTGTGCGTCATAACGGTAAAAACACGTTTAACGTTTATAGGAAATCCCGGGTTAATCGAGATCGAGGTTCTTTTTTTTTTAAATCTGGTAGTTGTCGAGAGGAGAGTTCACGTTTGACAGCTACACGCACAAATACATACATGTATTTGAATGCACATGAACGCTGGTGTAACCTACATCGTTAAAGATAATGTCAATTCGAGAAAAAAAGAAAAAAAAAAGGAGAGAACTAAGCCTCGCGTAGACACGATAGACGGTACGAACGCGCGGCTTAAATACTCGACAAAACGAATTGCCCGCTTCCTCGATCGAGCCGTACACGCAGGAGAGAAACGCGATTCTTTCGAGCGTACGACTTCTAAACCAGTTTCCACGTCGTTCCGTTGCCCCGCGCGCCGGTAGAAACGCTTCTTCTTTTCTAAGGCAAGACCTTTTTGCGCGTGCAGCAGAACGAAAAAGAATACCGCGAATAACGCAAGAAGAAGAGGAAGCAGAATAGAAGCGGAAAAATAAGAAAAAGAGGATAAAGCGATGGAAAGAGGAGAAAGAAGAGGAAAGAAGAAGAATAGACGCGGCCGGAGACACTCGGACACTCGTTTTTTATGTCGCCTTTCAAACAGGTTTTACATTCGGCCAATATTGTCGTAGTAAAGTGTTCTTGTTTACCGTGTCGATAAGCTTGTCGCGTATCTTTTAAGCGGGTGCGCTTGTTGGGCGCCAATGGGAGGCGAACTCGGCTCCCTCTCTCGTCCGTCTCGTTTCCTCTTTCGGCCGCAAGTTTGAGTGGTGGCGCGCGCGAGACACTGAGTCGAACGTCGCTAGTGAGCCGCGGGGTTGGGATCTTGGTTCCTCGAATGAGAAAAGAAATGAACAAAGAAGAAGAAGAAGAAGAAGAAGAAGAAGAAGAAGAAGAGGTGGAGAAAACGATAAAGAAGAAGCAGGAGTGGATTGGATGGATCCTACAATCCTCTTTCTCTCACTCCTTCCATTATATTTGTCATGTTATATATTAGATTACGTTTACTATATTTAGTTTAGCATTTCAATCCTCTATACTTTCTACAACGAAGAAGAAGAGGAATAGTGGCAGGTTTACTTTTCCGATATTCCCTCAGAATTTCTCAAATGTTCCTCTTCTATATTTATCTTCTCTTTTTTCTCCTACGCGTCTTCTCCGATTCATTCGTTTCTTTCTTCTTTCTCCACATTTGTACATCTTTCACATTCTCGAATTACTTCCTGCATTTTCTTTCTCAATTTGGTTCGTCTTCTTTTTTCTCGTTTGTTTTTAAATTACACGGCTCTATTTCGTTTCGCCGTGGTATTTTTCTCGCGCGAATCCTCGTCATCCTTCTCCCTTGTCGTCCAATCCGAGGAACGTTGCGTCACTCGTCGAGAGTGCCCGTTAACGGAACGAGTCAACACTTGTTAGTGTAACAACACGATTAATATGTAAACTCGCGCACGCGAAATTGCCCGCCTATAGCGGCTAGAATGAAACTGAGGTAGAAGTAGTCGACGAAAGTTTTTCCACTATTGTAAATTACACTGACTCTCGAGTTGTCGATCTAAGCGGACGATACGTTTCGCAGTGATCGTCTCGCCATCAACGACGGAATAAATCGTCGTTTGCAACGAAAATTGTTCGCAATGAAATGTTTGTGGAATTTTGTAAATTTACAACCAAATTACAGCATGTCTCTGTTAGAATGTTAAATCATTTAGGAGTACTCTCGCGTAACTTCAAAAATTTCGTATCGATATATACAAACGAAGGAAAAGGAAAATTCTTCGCCACGAAAACAAGTGTTTCTTTCCGATCGCTGTGCTAGATTTTCCAAACCGCACTTCACATTTGGATCCTTCTCGAGCAGAATGCGCAGGCAATTCCTTTCGATCGGGTCGCACGAACTTCACCGATGGACAGAAAATATGTATCGCAGAGGGCGGCAGCAGCGAGAGAGAGAGAGAGAGAACAGTTGCATCTCGCGAAACGCAAATAGATCGATAGATCGATGTAACGGGTGCGTAAACACGCGCGCGGGCATAAGTTTAGCCGCAACGGTGGTGAACAGAGATCGCTTTCTGCGCCGAATTCCCCGTAAAGCTCGACCACAGATATCGGAGGAATTGGAAACTCGTCAATGGCGTTCCAGCCGGGAATGCTACTTTCGTCAAAAAGTGGAAGAACACAACCGACCTCGGCCAGCATGGCGGGAGGGTGGCAGTGCATTCTAAAGCTCCTTTACCGGGGGGGGGGGGGGGGGGAGTGAGAATCACGGTTGAAGCGCCCTATTACCAGAAACTAATAACCAACCTCGGAGCTACTTTTAGAGACGGACGAAACGGATATCGAAACGATTCGAAGAAATCAGACGTCGAGCGATTCTCCGATTTGTTTGCCACTTTCAAGTACTCGCTCAAAAGTTCTTCCAAAAACTATAACAAGTATAATTTAACAGAGGCTCTAATAATCGACGTATGCCTAATACGACACTTCTCAATATCAAACTAAGTCAAAGTTGAAAAGTGAAAAAGCGAGTCTTTAATT
Organism: Melipona quadrifasciata; assembly: GCA_001276565.1. Classification (NCBI taxonomy): domain Eukaryota; kingdom Metazoa; phylum Arthropoda; class Insecta; order Hymenoptera; family Apidae; genus Melipona; species Melipona quadrifasciata. The sequence goes on along the minus strand of KQ435753.1, from coordinate 524,958 downwards.
TTTTCCGTAAAGTACAGTCTGTTGCGAGCAGATAACGAAACCACAGATAGTCCAGTCGTAATCTTCTCCATTGAATATTGCAGAACATTTCTGTGCAATTTCGCGTACTTGTTTTGTTAATCCAAACTACGAGGATAGGATTGTTAATTATTTTCGAGCGATGTGAAATCTGAATGGGTTTTAGAAATGTACCGAGCAAATGTTGCGACAAACGCGAACTCACTGAGCATTGCTGAAGCGACGGCGTAATCAAAGCAACCCTGACGAGGGTGCACGAAGGGAAAAAAGGCTCGTGAATCTGCGACGAGATGCCCTAAGACCAACGCCGAGAAATATTGTGAAACAAGAGTAAGGAGACGGAAAAAGAAATTGATAAAGAGGAGAAACTCGCGATGGTAATATATGGTTTTTTCGAAGGAGAAAGGTTGGGGGAAGAGGGAAGAGGGAAGGTGAGACCGAAACAACGAGCAGAACGATGTCAGCGGGGCAAGCACGTGAATTAAGCGACGTTGGAAATTAACCCCCTTAAGCCACCCTCTAGATTTACCCCAGGTGCTCGTCAGTGTCCGACCCTGAAACCGTGAGCGTCGTAAACTCGCTCGCTCGTTCGTTTTACTGTCGTAAGAGGACCGGCCCTCTGGAATCCCACGCGGCATTCGAACAGCAAGAATCGTGATTAAACATTAACAAACGCCTTCTTAGGATTCCACGGTCGATTCGAGATCTTTTTTTTCTCTGATTCTTCTGGCAACCGTCATTAGCGACCTACCACCAGAGGATTCTTTTTCTACTCGAATCGATCTTTATGGAAATGTATATTTTCGAGATTGACTTTGACAACTGGGAGGAGAAAAAAAGAATAAAGTCCAATCAGGTAGAACGTATTTGGACGTATTTCGCATACTTTTGGAATAACTTAATTCAGATGAACTTCATCGATTGGAATATTTTTAACAACCGGAGTGACTTGGACACTTGCGTGATTATTAATTTAACGTATCGAGGAAGATTTTTAGTTTTTTAGATTAAACAAAATATCGACACTGTGCGACTGTGTTACTATTGAGAGTGATACATTACTACAGGTCTACCCACCCTCACTGTAGAGGTGGTTGATCAATACGAAATAAGTATTATAATACGTTAATTATTTGATCAGACGACCAAATACATGTCCCATTAGATACACCAACTTTTGCGACTATTATGGATAATTTTTTGGATTAAAAATCAAATATTCAAAAATACGCGATCAATCATCCCTCAACAATTTTAACAATATAATTGTTGGCAATGATCTATGTTATTCCTTATCGTAGCAGGCAAGAATAGACTATATTCCAAATCGTTTCGTTGTTCGTAAGAAATCGTAGAACGACGATCGAAGAAACGGGAGCGGGAGAGGGAAAGGTAGCGGTGGCGCGCGATTCGAAAGATGGGATCAGCAAAGATTGTCGAAACGTGCCAAAAAACAGCGACTCCGCAGATCTCGACGCAAACAATCGGCGTTACCAGCTTGCAACTCTCTCACGGCATAAAATTAGCCGAAAGAGACTTTGGCAAACAATCGCCGCGTTGCTTTGGAGAACGTACGAAGGCACGAAGAGGGCAAAAGAATGAAACCAGTATTTGTCGACCAAGTTTACCGACCATGCTTTTTATCTCCGTATTTGTTTCCCCCGCGTTGGTACAGTTATTGCGAATGAAAAACCAAACTGCTCTAACCGGACTCGTTTTTTACTCCTTACTGTCGTTACCTGTTGCCAAAAAAAAAAAAAGAAAAAAGAAAACGACACGCGATCCTTCCTTGTCAGTTGCTCGTTTCTCCAACTTGATCTGCCTCCCGTCTCTTCGAATTGAAATAAATCAACGATGTCGTGTGATTAATGACCGCCGTAAAACGAATGACAACGTGCGTCTCGCATGTGCTCGGGGTTGCTCGTTTGTATAATTTATTCTTAAATTAAGAATCGAATGACACATTATTAACACAATATCACGTATATAGACGACTATGCAAATGTAAGTACGGTCATTTCGTGGATATCACACACGATGAAAATGTTAGTTTTTCAATATGGACCATGGGGACTTTGGAATTCTCCGATTTCACTGAATTTCATCATCGATCTCTATTGCAAAAATAAAAATCAATTGTTACGCTTGAATGATTCAACATTTTCGAGCAATTGCTGGTGTCGTCTATAATTCAACGACGCTGTTCGACAGTTAAAAACGTTGATGTTCCGTTACGACGTTTCATTTGCAATTCTTTTCGATCGCGATTTATATCACCGTATCATACACCACATTCGTGTATCCTTTAATACTCGATGTATGATTGAATATTCGAAGAAACCGAAAAAGCTAAATACGAAATTAGCATTGTAACAAATGATTACTCGATCTACGACCTGCGACTCCCGTTTATTAATTTCTCAATTGTCAACGGATGGATTACCCCGGAAGCCACGAATCCTGAAAGAGGGGAAGGATCCGCTCTCGCGGATCCACCAATGACCTCGACTTGAAACCATCGCTGGTCGGGTGAAAGTCGCGAGGCTCGGTGAAAGATATTCGAGGGGGGCTGGTTTTGGTTCGGTGGTGTCAGGAGGCACGTGCGGAAGCCGAGAGAGCCGCAACCAGAGGCCGAGTGCAGGACTAGACTGAACGAAAGAGAGTGCGGGAGAAAGGGGGAGGGGGCAGCTTTGAAAAAAGAAAAGAAGAAGAAGGAGAAGGAGGCAAAAGCGGTTCTCGTGAAAATTACCGGGCCGACTACTACTGTACTGTACGGCCCTGAAGAGCGCGTCATCCCCTTTAACCGGGGGATTGAATTTTTCCCCGACGTGGAGCTCCTGGCACAGGGTGCGCACGACTCCGACGGCCTGAACCCACCCTAACTCGCCCACCACTCATACCACCCCTCGCGTTTCCTAACAGAGAAAGAGAAAAAGGGGTGGCAGTGGGAGAAAGAGAGGCAGGCCCATCCCCTTTTCACGGACAATAATTCTCCAGTGGTCGCGGAGGGTTGCCCGTGGCAACTCTTCAGCACGCCGGAGACGAGCTGACGAGACGAGCGCGATGAAATTGTCTCCTGCTCTCGCCCACACCCCCTTTCCTACATTCTCTCTCTCTCTCTCTCTCTCTCTCTCTTCCTCTCTCTCTTTCTCTTTCGCTCTCTGTCAGTGTGCTGCTGCTGCTGCTGCTGCTGGTTGTACGTGGTTGTAGGAGGCAAAAAATGCAAGAGCAAGGAGAGGCGGCGAGGGGGCAGGCGGGTGAAAAAAATAGAGAGACGGCGGAGGAGGAGAGGGGCGAGGGCACGGGGGCGCAAAGTAACGGCCGGTGGGGTGGGTTCGTTGGGAATTTCGCGTATCTTCGACACCGGGGGTGGCCGCGTTTAATCCTCCCGGCTGTATGCGAGAAGAAAGAGCCCTGCAGGGGTTGCGATTAAGAATCGGCACACTACTTTGGCCAATGTTTTCTTTTTTTTTTTTTCTCTCTTCTTCTTCTTCTTTCCCTTTCTTTTCTTTCTTTCAGTGCCGTCTCCAATGCCGAAATATGTATCGGGGGAACGGGGAAGCGAAATGAGGAGGATCGCGAACTGGGGAAGAGAGAGAGTGATCTCGCGGAGTTATTTGGACTTGGTTGTAGTCGGACGTGGTACGCGTTCGGAAGGGTGATCAGATGATGCGAGCGATAATCTGGTTGGTAAGATTTATGAGAGTGGGTCAATTGATTGTAGGACAGTTAAGTAGCACGAGTGGGGATATCTCAGACGCTCAGAATTTACACTAGTTGTGTAAGTTTCGTAGGTGGTTAATTTAGCTTCTAACGTGGAATGAGATGTGCATCTGTTCTCCAAGTACAATGTGCTGACAATATTCTACTGACGTTACAAGTATGATATTGATGTTGCAAGATCCGTATCTAGTGTACGGTGTATGTTAAAACGTACCACGTTCGTTGTTGGTTCGTTTGTGAAATTGTTCATCGCATTTCCTTAATTCTTTCCCTTCTTCTTCCGAAGCAGAAACGCAACAGTTGCGTCAGAAGCAATTTAACCCCGTAAAAAAGTAGTCGTAAGTCTCAACGAAAATCAAGAAAAATCCAACCGAATCAAAAAGAGATAAATTTAATAAATAATACGAGAACGATGTTGATAACATTGGAAACAAAGAAATGTATATGCGAAGTCGTGACGAGTCGATCGACAAATCGCAACACCGAATTGCAATCAATCCTCCATCCCCTCGCCAAGGAGCTTCAATCGAAATAAACACTCGTTTACACTCGTTTGACGGATATCCTTGCCGACGCGCAACCTCGCAGAAAGGAGCCAGCGGCCATCGAACGGGGAGGTTGGATTTCCGAAAAGAAGCGAGGACACGGAGAGAAGGGAAGAAACAAAAAAAGAAAAAAAAAAAGAAAAAAACGTGAGGAAGGAGGCAGATAAAAGGGGAGGATCTTGAAAAGGTAGCCGACGTGTTCGCTTTGACGGATCCCCGTGTCGCCTCAACGACCAAGCGGATTAGCGGCGGATCGTGTGCGTCCGGCCGTAACGAAGCGCTCCTCGCGAACGCGGACGCCGCCGGTAGCCAGAAAGAAGCTGTGATACCCCGTGGCTGAAACAGCGGCCCGAGTAAGACGGGAATCGTGTATCCAACGTGTATAATTCGATCGGCGCCCAAGCCTAATCCAATGGAATATTTTGACAGTGGCGGCGCTCACGGCCGAACAACGCCGGCGTGTGCCAGAAGATAGATGAAAGGGATGCTAGCACGCACCGCGGTGCGGTACACGTCGATCGACCGGCTCTCGCCCAAGTCCCTGATTGCGTAGGCCCCTTAATTGGCGACGCGAGAATCGAATTAACTTCGCGGGAAAAGTCCTCGGAGCGGGAACGATGGAATTACACACACACACACACACACATATACAGAAATTGAGACTATAGCGGCGATAGTTGCACGAAAGAGAGTGGAACACGTGTGAAATTGATCGACGAACGACCAAACCAGAAAAATGCAACAGCTATATTCCCAGATATATCGTAGACACACGAATCCGCGTGTACGCGTGAAGGATCCGCGAAACGAACGAAGGATATACGTGTATCCCGTATTCGGTAGAAAAGGTTAACAACCGGGAGCAACACGTAGCGAATGTAAACGCGGCTAGAAACCGATTAACCAACCGGGCGGGGAGGGGAGAACCCGCGGCGGAGCTCCTTAATTTACCCACAAATGATCATGCAGAGGCGAAACGGCATTGCGGGCTTCTTCCATATCCATTTCGCGTAAAGAGCTTAACGAGGGGATTACAGGCGGTACTATCGGATCGCGACAAAAGGGAGACGCGTCGCCGATTTGATATGGAACGCCCAGAGGAAGCGCGCACAGCCCAGAGGATTCACCGGCACGCCAGACTAGAGCACGTGTGCTGCCCGATTGCTCCGCACTGCGTGTGCGCCATCATCGCGTACCGTTTAACGCACAGAGCTTGCGCTCTATCGGCCGCCGACCGTTCGAAACCGGGACCCCGGAGTCCGTCAGCACATGTCTCTGCCAGCACGCACCACTTTTCGACAACCGCCGAACATCGTACCACCGTCTCATCTGCTGAAACTCTTCGCGAGTAGGTGTGAGGTGATCACAGACCGTCTTGCTCGAACACTCATTCGCCAAATTTTGACAAATCTCGCACGTTGTACGAGACATCGATTCACGACGGTTAACGTCGGGCGGAATTCGAAATTAACTCGTATGGTGTTGAATAACTGGGATTGGAATTTGATTTTTGCCTGTTCGGTTTGCCCGTGTTTCACGCGCACTTCTTTCGGAAATGATTCTTCTTCGAAACGCGACGAAGAAAAGAAAAATACCACGTGATACAATACCAAAAGCAGAATATTTGTTTGGACGAAGGATTTCGAAATTTACCGCACGACGTCAGATCGTCAATCGTACGTTTTCATCCGCTGTTTGTTAATTTCCAGAATTGAACTATCAAGTCGTCAACAAGTTATAATTAACATTGAACGTCGTTTCTAAATTTACCTGATTTGCAATTGATATTACAGTGGTATTAGTGGATCGTCATAAATGAATTCTTACGTCATCGAAGATTTAAATTTTCGTACGATTCCACGAGTTTTGATCATCATATTCGTAAAAGTAAAGTCCGCAAACTACTCGCGATCACGATTGATTGATCAAGTTTGAAATGAATGTAACAGAGTGTGCTCGTTGTACGACATACATGCGTGATCCAATTTTTTCAAATTACTTTTCTAAAAAAATACGAACGTCGCGCGCAACATGGTCACAATGACCAAGACTAAAACAAATCCAACAGCACGTAAACGTGAACGATAATGTTCGTGATTTTTCAAATCGTACCCAAAGCACGGAGGATCATCCAAGAATTCTCGAAAGAGCGATGTTTCTGTGAATTCTTATCACCGAATGTTCCAGTTTTGTTAACGATTGAACGCGATAGTTCCATGGCGTCATCTCTTCCTTTTCTCTTCTCTCATCCCTCTCCCGCCTGCATCCACCGAGTCGCGTCTGCGGACGAGGTGGAATCATGGGGTGGTTCAGACCTCGTGGCGAGAGAGAAAGAGAGAGAGAGAGAGAGAGTAAGTTCCGAGGGAGGCATAGGACAATACTATCTCCGCTGACTCAGTTTATGGCTGATCATTCGACCCTGCCTCTCTCTCTCTCTCTCTCTCTCTCTCTCTCTCTCTCATTTTGTCCAAGTGTTTCCGTCCTTCTGTCTCCTTTTCTCTCCCCCTCTCTGCTCCTTCCCCCATATCCTCTCTCTCTCTCTCTCTTTCTCTCTCTTGGTATATAGATATGTACACACGTATAATATACAGCGGCGCACACTGTCGGACCACGCGTGTGTGCAGAAATATGTAGACACCCCCTGCGCACATAGCGCGCATGTAAGATCGTCTACAGGGTGAGGCGTTCGAAAGCTAGCCGGACGCGTGTCCCTTGTGATCGTGAATTTTCGAATTTTAATTCAATTCGGCTCGTCGCGCGAACGTGTTATCAGGTCTTATCAAGCCCACGCTTGACGCAATTTTTTCTCCTCCTCGTGTTTTTTAGAAGAGAGGAACACAACTAAAGTAAAATGTCCGCTGGACATCGCAAGCGATCTTGGATGTTTTGTACATTCTAATGACAATCCCGACGTTGATGATGATTCCTTTGGTCGTTGCAGCGAAAAATTACATCAAGCGTGAAATACTGAAACGAAGATACATCTCGTAACATCTCGCCTCGATTTTTGCAACTTTACACTTCCCCAAAAACTGCACCATCTCCCGATAATGTTTAAACACGAACAATGGTACGTCTGGCGTGACGATGACTCGCAGAGATCTTTTATGAATCTGCAAGACACTCTGCAAAATCATCTGTTCTTTCCCTCGAAGATCTTCCCTTTTTTCATCCTCGAGAGAGTAGTTCGCAATTCACAATCAATGTAACAGGAAGGAAGTTTTACGGACGGGCGGCGTTAATTTGTTTAATTTCACCGTGTCAACGACAGGTGTCAATCGTACGAGTTGTCGGTACACAATGCCAAACACTCGTATTTAAACCGGTTGTGCATAATTCATGATCAGCAGCGCAAATATCGCGGGAGCTTCAGCCTTTAAGATCGTCCGAACGTGGATAGAAAATCGTGACAGGCAGACAGACGCTCATGAATTATTGCTGCACTCTGTGCACACGACCTATCTAAATTTAACGATAATAAGGCGCACTCGCATCGACGCATAGCAATGCCGCCGAAGGTTTAACAAACAAAAAGCCACCCGAGATTCTTCTAACCTTCCTCCGTCCAGGTCCTTTGCGTTTCGCCTCGTATCTTCTATTCTGTACGTAGACTCTATCGCGTAGACTCTATTCGTATTAGAGATAAAATATATTCTCATTTGTCTTTATTTCTCTTGAGCAATAATTTCTTCTTCCTCTTTCTTTCTTCTTTTTTTTTTTTTTCTTGCTTCAAGACATCGTTAAAACACAACCATCCGATGGCGTGTTTTCTTTTTATCAATTGTCTCTGTTATGCGCAGCAATTCCTGTTTTAACACATTACACTAGAACGTAACTATCTATCCTTGAAGTTTTATTTCTTTCTTTGTCTAAACGTTTTTTGCCGCGAGTAATAATCCGTGTTTCAAGACACTATTAAAATATAATTATCCATCCTTGAGTCGCACTCGTTTCGCAAACAGTATCACGCGCTATGTGCTATAAATAGTGATAATCTACTAAATATATTATATTCCGTGTATCATATTCCGATAACTTCGCGTTTATTTAATTCTACACCGACAGTAAGATCCTCATGCCTCGTGATATTTCATAGCTCCACTCATCCTTCCATAGCTCGCAGCTTAATCACGTTCGGGAAAATTCAAAGTTGCGCGAATACGTCTGCAATCCGGTTGTTGCTCTCGTCGAAACGTAATTCCTAATTTCCTAATTTGTCTTTTTAAAAATACGCTCGCCGCAACGTGACTCGACAGGTTAAATTTCCCATCTCGATTACCGCACATATTTTACAAATGTGTTCCAAAAATAGTTACTTGTTACTAAACTATCGCGAAAATGATGCACGACGAAAACGAATCTTTTGTCAGGAGAAAAACGCATCTTCCAACAGTGCACTTGTCTCTGAAATCTTCCTT
>KQ435753.1:476587-493308 GCA_001276565.1 Melipona quadrifasciata | reverse complement strand
AATTAAGAAATTGAGATTAACGAGCCCTTACGGGATTATAGATCGCAAGGAAGCCTTTGTGCCGGACGTGTATCGAGACGCGAGATCAGCTTGTCACCGATAAGAACAAACAATTTCGCCGCAAGAAAATGAAATACGGTGGATTGCGTCCGCGGGAGGAACGGGCAGAGGTACCAATTACGTGGCGCCTAAACGATGACGTGGAATGACTGATGATGCGATTAACCGCGGGGGTTAATGTTCGCGCTGTTTTTCTTGTTGAATAACATCGCGATTGAATGCACCTTTTTCCTCTCCCTCTCTCGCTCGCTCGCACTCCTCTTCTCCGCTTTAGCGGCCGTGCAGTTCGCTAGGAACTGTTTAGGCCCTTTTGCTCCCTTCTCTATTCTTGATGATGATTGCGCGGTGACGTAAAGTGATTTCGCTTGAAGACTGAAAGGGGTTTTTACGGGAGCGTGATCAATGGGGGAAAAGGATAATAAGGGGGAGCTGGATGGAGCATCTTGACTTCTCTCGCACACGGGGAAAAAGCTGGATTGTTCTTTTCTGGAGAAACCTCGACGCTCGTCCGAACGATGTAAAAAGATCGTTCCAAACGAGAAAACTGTATTTATCTTTTCCTGAAAACGACCTAGAAAATTTCTGTACGCGGACGGACTGTACGTGAGCAGATTTCCCTTCGAGCTTGCTCTCTCGACACTTCTTACGCTAACGAGTTTCTTTCCGTCGAATGTAGTACCTCGATTAAAAAGTCGCGTCTACTCTTGACGATTTGTGTCACTCGCTGTGACACGATTGTAAATTACTGAACAGTCGAACTATCTAATAAATTCGAAGGTATTTATCTACGCTCGACAACTTACTGATCAAAAACTCAACATCTTTCATTCACTTATATATATATACATATAGTTCCCAAACACTTTTCCAATTGTAAAATTCACGAATTCACAATCGAACGTTGAGAAGCAGTTAAAAACTAAATATCAAGCCCCAACTAAAGTTGCGACTAATATTGTTCAGCAAAATCGTTGAACATTTTCAGTGGGAAAAAAGAATGATAGGTTAAACACGCGAAGAACACAGCGAGGAAAAAGATGATAAACTGTTCTTTTCTGAAAAAATCTCGACACTCGCGTTCGGATGTAAAAAGACAATTCATACGAGGAAACGGCATTTTCTTTTTTCTTTTTTGTTTTTCAAACGATCTAGAAATCTCTCATACGCGCGCGTCTATGGAGGAATCATGGAGCCGCAAATTACATTATCATGCATTATTTTGACAAACATTTGTCGCGTGTGCCGCATCGTCCAATAAAACGGAACAATTTACCGCGGCATTTAGACATAATTATAACTTAATGCGCGCTCCGTCTGTTTGCCAGTGTAATTGCGCTGGTAACAACATTTAGGTCCATTCACAATGCCGTCGAATTATTCAACGCGCGTCGTATTTTATAACGCGAATCACTCTCATTGATCGAAATTTCTTTGATCCTGAAATTAATCGCGGAATCGATTTATAATATCATGAACGCCGCGACGGCAACAATCGCGCGCAGATAGCACTGCTGTCTGAAGTAACGACGTTAAAAAAATGGAAAAAGAGAGACGGACTTTGAATTTTCGATAAATCCGATTTTCATGCACATGTAGAAATGATTTGATCGTGACGAAAGCGGCGGCGGTCACGGCAGTGCCAAAATCGCACTAGTTCGATGTATCGAGAGTGAAATTCGAAATTTATTCCCCGTAAAAACAATTAAAACACGAGCAATTGTAGATTTTCTTGTTACTCGATGCAACAACATTGTCCAGCGTTCGCCGACAAAAATTAATGGAATAAAAAGATTCAGGACACTGTCGATAAGAAGAATCTCCACATGGTCGAAAAATTCAATTCCTCCTAGCTGTGGAATAACCGGAGAAACTGAACGAAATTTCGATGTCTCCGTCACTGAATGGACGATCACCGCTTGGTCAGTTGGTTCGAAATCAAAATGAAAACGCGCGACGTGAGACGTCGGGAGGGGGGGGCAGCAGATTTCTGACCGGTAGTCCGCGGGGAAGCTGGAGCAGAGCGTAATTTCGGTTCTAACCGTGACCACGGTCATCGGCTGGCGGTTCGCCTACGTAATACGTAGTAGTACATATAAGTGGTAGGTAGGTATGCGCAAACAGCAAACAAGAAGTAGCTACCGGCTGCTTCCACAGGTGGTCGGGTCACGAACTGACCCCACTCCAACCCTCTTATTTCCCTCTCGCGCGCGCGCTCGCACTCGATCCGCTTCGTTTCCTCTCTTGCTCTCGCTTGCTCGCCGCTCTCCGGAGTCCTGCTTGACCCGTTGCACGTCAGGTTAGGTGTGTAGGTCGCCTAGTAGGTCGGTCAAAGAGGTGGAAACGAGAGAGAGAGAGAGAGAGAGAGAGAGAGAGAGAGAGAGAGAAGGAGAGTCCGCGAAGGGGCCGCGTCGATTCGTAACGCAGACACGCCGTAAACCCCGGCGTTTTAGCCACTTCCTGGCGCGTCGGGATGGTACTACTACTACTACTATTACTACTACTATTCCTCGTCGTCTCCGTAGACCGGAGATCTCTTCTGGTTCCATTCGAATTATCAACGATACGATCGACGGAAGGCGATCGATCTCGACAGGCAGAAACAGTTCGGAAAGGGGAATTTTGGATGAAATTACAGCCCTCAATTGGAGCCCTGGGATGGGTGTTTGTTTTTAAATTGGAGGACGATTTAGATTTTGGTCAGGTCTCTTTGGAATTTTTGAAAATTGGCATGGAGTGGAAATTTGGATAGAGTCAACGTTGAGATAGAAATTTGGGAGATGCAACGTAAATGAAGAGAAGATTAAAATAATATTGGAACGGGGAAGATTTCCAATCGAAATTAAGAATACACTCTAATGACCAGACGTATCTTAGAAAAGATGGTACATCGAATGCGTAATTGTGTGTAATTATATAATTTCCAATACTATCTTCACCTCTGGCTTACCAACTTACATTTTATTATCAAAAATGAAGGTAAATTTGCTACTTTTCATATCAACCATTTAATTCAAATGAAAGATTATCTGCAAGTGATCCGTTTAATTAATAACACGACAGAAGCAAAATCAGTAAATCAGTAGAAAAATGACCCTATTTTTTCTCGTTTCAAATAAAATATTCTCACGGTTGACTGATAATTACACCCCTGACATTTTTCAAAGAATTATCAGAAAATCCATCAATCTAATTTTCCTCGTCTTCAAAAAACGAGAAGACCGAGGTGAAAGAACTTTTTATTCGGCGCCGGTGTCGTTAAGTCACGACGTCGACCATAAGTAATTCGCAATTCCTTTGGCGGTAATGATTTGCGTCGGGGCAATTTGGTCATCTGTCGGAGGAAATTGACCGCAGCTGCCCTCGTATCGCGCAACGTCACTCCAACATTTGCACACCTCGTCTGGATAGAATTTACGATCATGGCGTGGCCGTAAGACTCCCCTGACGGCTGCGTTGCGTAACCGCGAAATAAGCTCTCCTGAACTTTAACTGGGAGTCAAGGTCATGGCTGATGGGCAACTTTACCAACTGAAAATACTACCTCCCGTCTTTCGTTAAAAAAAGAAAAAAAGGAAATCGCTTTTTCTCTTACGTAAAGAGAAAGAGAGAGAGAGAGAGAGGGAGAGAGAGAGAGATGAAGAGAGAGATGTGATGGTCGTTCTACGTCATTTTAGGAGTTGATCTAATAGTGTTCCTCCTCGTTGGGAGGATTATCCTAATCAGTTGAAATTAGAATGACACAATTCGAAATGGACGTTGGCAACAAGTGTAATTGGAGACCTCGTGATGCATATTCTGACGAAGTTATGTGGATTATTGAGTTGGATAAGTGAAATAAGGACCGCGGTCTCTGTCAGAATCCTTTCGCGCAACAAAAGTTATTACTTTTGACAATTCCGTCATTTTTCAATCAGAAATTAGCGAAATAAACTGAAGACTGTAGATCTCTATTGCACGAATTCAGTTATTTTACGATCAACGAGACAATCAGATGTCTTAAACTTGTTTGCATCATCATTTACCGATTCGTGATAGAATGCTTATTGAAGAGTAACAAATTTTCAATTACAATAACGTTTCCATTCCTATCTCTATCTACAACTTTGCTATTTTACAATGGAATCAATGAATTTGTAATTTGCAAAACTGACATACGCAGAGCTACGTGGTTAATCGGCAACTCGTTAAATTTTGTCAATTCCTGCGGTTCAATGCTTCAGAAAAGCAAAATAACAAACTGAACATATCTCACGATCACTGGACACGAAGATTGTTGTAACAAGTGAGGAACACGCTCCTGTAAAGGCTGTTGGTGATTTCGCTCCAATATCTTCTAACAAAGTTAAACAAAAATTACATTTTCCCTCGACTCGCGCCTTTATTACGCGATATTCTGCAATCGACTTACATTTTCGTCGCATTTACGTAATGAAACGCCTAGTTTTCATTTACTTTCGACGTTCGACTAAAAAATTCGTGAATTTTCCCACTGGGAGGTCTTTACTTTTTCGAGAAATACACATAGACAAAACGCGAGAAAATCGAATTGACTTCCTTTTAGCCAGCCAAGTGACATGAAAATCAGGAAATCGATAAAGATGGACCGGGGTCACGTTACATACCTCGTCTCTCTACCGTCAAAAATATCTTCGATACGCGTAAGTTGCAACGAGTATCTGTTTTATCTGCGCGAATCTTCCATTCGACAATACGAAATTACCCATTTGTCTCGGTGTTGGAAGTAACTTTACTAAATATCTGGTAAAAGGTCTCGCTCGTTCAAAAGCAAAAACTGTGTTTCTACGGTGAGAAACATCGATCGATCAATTGGCTGTCAATTTTTTAACATATGTACAAGTGCTGCAATTTGTAGCTATTAATTACACTCCGTGTCTACATAATTATATCAATGAATATCTATATATCCGCAGAGTGGCAGGAAAGATAAAGAAAAGATAAAAAGATCCTAGACCACCTAGAGTCGACGGAGTATTGTTCCGTCGATAATCATCGATTATCGCGTTGATGGATTGGTAATCCACGCTCGGTTTGCCGGATCCAGCGTCGAAACGTTCCGTTGAAACACAAATGGTCCGGGGAAACGTTCGCAACTAGCGCCGAAGTACGAACCAAGGGAAGAGAGAACCGGGTTGCATCGCACGGTTGCCCGGTTGCTTTCAGTCGTAGGATGCTGAAGGCACTGCGGTTGCCATGGCGACCCACCACCACCGCAGCTCGATGTAATTATTTGAAAAACGCCCGCCGCAGCCCCATCCTCCGCCTACCACCCCCCGGGGGTTGCTGGCTACAGGGCGATGCAAAAGTAGCCGCCAGTCTTTTGCATCACGGCCAATCGAAGATATCGTTCTATCGTTCGACCTCGTTCTGTCGGTCGTTCGTTCACCTTTCGTTTCGCGGTTTCGTCGCTGCCGTCGAATGATCGCCCGATTCAAGAGCAAGGCACGACGTTACGGACGTTAAAGAACGAGGAGGGGTCGAGCCTTGAATTCCTTTGATGGTTTTATTAGCCGTGGTCTGAATGAAAGTATCGTGGTATTTCGAGCAATGAAATCGCGTCGAATTTCTTGATTGAAAAGTTTAAAATTATACCGAAATTTTGCAAAAAATTTATTACGGTGGACAGTTTCGAATAATGTTCGATTGTAATTATCGATAGTTTATTTTATCGACGAGATTTGAATTGATATTACGTCAAGTGCCATTAGATGTTTCCTTTGTTGAACACTTTAGACTCTTCTTCATAATCGAATATAAATTCAAATTTTCGTGAATGCGACAGACAACGAGATTCACTTCGTTCTAAATACTAAACAGATATATCGTGATAATTATTACGATATTTTATACATTTTTGAATATTTTTGCATCTTTAATAAATACGTTGTAATAACATTAACTGTCAATTATTATTATTATAATTACTATTAATTATTATTACTATTAATTACATATATATAAATATTAAATATCCCATAATAATACAATAATATTAATGTTACAATATTACAATAATATTAACAGTATTAAAAAGGAAGTTTGGAATCGTACAGAAATCGTATAATTTATACAGCTGAAACAAGATAATTAAATGGTTTCTAATTGGGGAAATTTCATTTGCTTCGTCACCGAAAAGAATTGTTAATACCAATATCGCTTCAACTGTGCAAGAGGGGGAGAGATTTTCTATAAGCAAAGAAAACACGCACGACGCGACGAACTTGTACAAATGTTCGCGAATCTTAAGAAACACGTGGGTGGTTTTTACTTTAGCGAATATTTCTCGAGGGAAAATTCGCGAGGTGAGAGTGGAAGAGGCACGCGAAGGACGATTACGTCAACTGGTAAATGCCAGTTGCGAGCAACAATGTGCACAATGTTGCCGCAAAATTCTTTCAACAAATTACCCGGACGAATAATTGCCAGAGCTCACGAATGTGGGCGTTCTGGGCAGCGACGTGCAACTTTTTCTAAGCGCGTTGCATCTTAGGATTTTGTAATTCGAGCAGCGATGTCATTACGAGTCTCTACGGGCATTAATGAATTATTATCGTCCGTAAGATCTTGGTGCTCCATCGATCGTTTCGATGAAATACGCGCGAAACTCTGGAATGTAATTTACGAGTGCGAATCAAGTGTGTACTTTCGTCGTTCGCCCCTGGTGAACCAGGCGAGCGCGTTTAGGAAAATTGGCAAAATTGGCAGTATTTTTCAAGACTTCTTGAACGCGGGAGGGTGGAGGGATGCGATTCTGCGAACGCCAATCACGCGGCAATTTGTTCCGCAATAACGGAATGACGTGCAGCGATTAAAACGCCGGCAATTAAAGAACGACCGAGGGAAAAGAGGAAAGAGGGAAGGGACGAGCGCCGAAGAGAGCGAGATTTTAAGTGGCCTCTGTCGCGGTATTCGTAGACGCGGTATCGGTCGCTCGATAAAACTGGTAGATGCAAGATAATAACGTATGCGGGGCCCGCGGAGTATCTCCGGAATATATCTCGATGCCGAGTTAATGAATTCGTAACGCGTGCCACCGAGATCGCCGCGCCGCTAATAAACGTATACAACGTCTTCCGGAAGCGGTTATCGATATAGATCAATTAAACAGCGAGCGAACCGAAGGCCTTCGACGTGTCCGAGGCTGTCCTCTTACGACTATTAAGTGCCATATATTATACCATACTATTATGCCATGAGTCAAATGAAATTGCTACGTATACAACAAAATAAAGATATTTGTGGGGAAATGGAATATCCTTCTCTGTGACAAGGTAGATCTTGACAGAACTGATAAAATTCGAGCTAATTCGATGAACGTAGGTCGTGCATTGCGCGTGTACGTGGTTCGACTGTGGTGTTCAAAGACAAGCAAATATTATTGTACCCGTTGAATATTGTAATAAATTACATGAATACCGTAACGAGCATTTTATATATACTTCGCAAAAGTTCCTTGCGAAACTTTCTACCTTTTAGTCTTTTAATTTTAATAAAAGAAAAAAAAAGAGAGAAAAGATACTTCCAACAAATAAGAAGCAACAGTTTCGTCGATGATACCGATGATACCGCGTGATAAACGATAAACGAAATTGAAAAGACTCGTCGCAGAGATCGTTAAATCGAGAGGAGCATCGACGCGAGAGACGAAAGCGTGAAAAGCGCGAAACCGCTCTCTCGATGAAGAGCGTGCATGTGCACCGGGCTTGCGGTTGCGCCCCTTTTCCAACCCCTCGTGTCTGCCTTGAATGCTCAAGGACGTACGTAATACGACTTTGTCGAAGTCAAAAATTGCCAAACGAGCGAACCGGGGAGAGGGGGAAGAAAAAAGGTCTCTCCGTGAAATCGAAATTACAAAAATGTTGCATAATTAGAGCGGAGAGTTTTCTGTTTTCTTCTTTTCTTTTTTCTTTTTCTTTTTAATCGTCCGTGCAAAACCGAACGCGTTCGTACGTCCGCGAGGGGAACACGGAATGGATGTAACGCGGTGCAGTGTAACAATTCTAATTAAAATTCTAAGTTCTCGTCGAAAAGCGAAGCGCGCGAGGAGAAAACGAGAGAAATTACGCGCGCGGGGCATAATTTTACAGTTTGATTACTGCGACAAAAGAATGAAAATATAACGAGGCAAACTTATCAATTTAATTGCTTCATTGATTCTCGCGCGAGGCACCGGCCGCCGGGCGCAACATCATTATTTTTATTGCAGCCGCGTCTAGTGGTCATAAATAATGAGGGCTGGCTGTTTGCTTAAAATTGTGTTTCGCCGGGATTATTCGTTCGTTCGTTCGTTCGTTCGTTCGTTCGTTCGTTCGTTTGTTCGGGAATAAACGCGTAAAAAGTGGATTTTGTCCACGGCGCGGCGTCGCGCCGCGGTAAATCGAGATCCGACCCGGGGAATTTATCAGTCTTTGGAGGAATCGCGTTAATAAACATCCAATTATGAACATTTTAGTGGCACGCGGGACGCGATATTAACCGATTCGTGATCCTACTTCATTTTTCCTTTTTTTTTTTTTTTTTTAACCTTTAGCTTTGCGCTAACGTAATCCTGCGTCGTCTCGTCGTCTCTCCGGTTGTTCACACTCGTGATCTTCCCACGAAAGATTTTGTCCATTAATTTTTAACGTTTTACCGCAAGAACTGACCAAGTCCAAATATTGGAAACATTTCTTTCAAAAGTGAGAGAGAAGTGTGCCATTTTGTTTATTCCTTGTCACACGTCGCAGTGCGATTCAGTTTTCTTTCTACAACTTTCAGAATCTGGATTTTGCGCCAAGGTCTTCGATCTCATTGCGTGAAACTAATTTATAAAATTCTCATAACATTATCACCTTTTAATGCTTCCAATAAATTTTTCGTCAATTTGCATTTGTAACGTTCAATTTCTTTTTTCGTGGAATTTTAAACTACAAGTGGTTTCAAATTTTTTACATCATACTTCCATTTCCATTTACTAAAATCCTGCAGCCTTCGATCATGATTGATTCCTGACAATTGTATTGCGGCCAAGAATTTCGCGTCAAAACCATCGACTACGAATTAGCGTAAATCACGCGTGCGGTGCTAACAAAACAGAGAGGAAAAGGGAGGGGTAGAATTTAACAAAGTCGACGCGAGGATATACCGATCGAAAATGAATCTACACGAGGTGACTGATCGATGGACGCGGCAGAAGGTAAAAATGTTGAAACTCTAGTTATAACGGGTCAGCGAATATTTTTAAAAGTCTGGCAGAAGACCAGATTCCAGTCTGCGTTCACGTGACTCGCAATTACAACGGTACATCCAATTACGGGACGTGTTAATGAGTCCCAAGTGAAATCAGCACCGGTAGGACAGGTAGAATCAGTTTCCTCGATCGACGATCGAAGGAGGATCTTTTTACCGAGTCTAACGTGCCGCAATTAGCGAAAGTTCCCAGGTATAGTACAGTCTCTACCAATCGAACGCTCTGTGCGTCGCAAGTCTGACAAACGTGTGCAGCTTCCTAAGCTTTTTTCTTTTTTTTTCAATCTCTGAGGATTTTTGGAGATTTATTGATTGAATTTTGGGAATTCGAGTGACAGATTAACTCGTTAAATGGATCCTTCGGATTTCACAAGATTTGAAAATTTTTGGTTGGAAGAAATGGTGCCTTGATATCTTTAAAATCCTTTAAATTTATTCGTAATAGTAAAAAAAGAAAAAAGAATTCAACGATCTACAAAAAATCGATGCCGAAGCATGCAAAGACACTTCCAAGAATTATAAAAAGAAAGAATTCGAGTCTCAGAAACCGTCGGAGTGCCAATCAAGGGCCAGGAGACAATAATTTATTCCCATTCCAACATCGATATTAATAAAATGACAATACTGCAATACAAATCACTGCAATTTCTCCGAGTTCCATAGAGCCGAAAGACGGAATCTAGACAAAAGACGCAACGACGAGAAAAAGGTATTCAGAACTTAATAACGCAAGTCGATCAAACAGAATTACGGACGAAACGTTGCGTCAACGCTACGATGACTCTCGACAATCTAACTCGATAAAACCTCCTGAATCATGGTCCGAAGATGTTTCACTCTTGCAATAACCAACATCCATCAGAGTCTTACCTACGATTAAATTCGCTGGAAAAGTTGCAGGACGGAGGATCCGAATGGCCATCGCCAATCGTGTCACGAGGAACGTGACGAAGGTTCTACGACGGGGGGCAAAGACGCGGACGAGAAGGTGGGTCTGAATAGAAGACGAAGAAAGGAACACGGGGAGAGAGAGAGAGAGAGAGATCAAGAGAGCGAGAGGTCCGTGACGATGCTCACTTGTTGCTCGCTCGACTAATTGCCAAGTAATTGGCCCCGTACCCCCGCTCGTATAAAGTTTGCTTCATTGTCTTTAATAACGCCGTGACCTGCGCTAATGACTCACGTCGCATTCGTCGGTTAGAAAAGCGGCGGGGTAGAGGAGTTTGCTGGCTTTCGATGAGAAGGATCGAGTAGCTCGCGGACGCGGAGAAAGAACCGGAAATTGCCGAAGAAATGGAAAACGCCGGGGAAACGCGCAAAGCCGGACGAAATAATGATTTCCCGAGGAACTCGATCCCCCGCGCGTTTGCGGAAGGACCCCGCCGATTCCCCCTTTCTTTCTTCTCTTCCTCCCTCCCTCCCTCCCTCTCTCTCTCTCTCTCTTGCTCTCTTCGAGCTATTAATTGTTTCATTGCGCTCTCTCCTCGAGCCAGTTCGATTCACTTCGCGTCTCTGCGATATTCTTGAAAGCACGAACGACTTCGATTGAAATGTAATAGAATAAATACAATAGATAATGGGATAAATTAGGATACAGGGTGATAGAGAGAGGAGACGTGTCCGATGTGATCTTCGTTGATTTTAAATTTTCGCGTCGATAAACGTAATTTTGATGATAGATGAATGGCAGATTGCGTATATACATTGGTAGGTACAGAGGGAAAATTTTAATTTCGCAAACATGTGATGATCGTAGAAATATTTCGCATGTATTATGTTGTTTAATGTATCTTTGAATATATTTTTCAGTGCATTGTATTTAGAATGACACTATCGTAAGAAAAAGTTTGATTGATGACTGTAAGTACACTCGTGACAAAATGATTCCAACAGAACGTGCAGAACCATCGCACCGAAGCATCAATTTTGCGAATGATCATCGTCTTGTCTCCGCAAGACACTAAACGAGAATTTTCTGGGTGATTTCGACAGTAAAAAGAAGAAGAAAAAAATGCGTTTGTGGGTTGGCTCTAACCTCGGGACATTATGATAATTTGGGACTCGATTGGGAGAGACTTTTTTGCCAGTGGCATTCGTTACGAACTTGACGCGTTTACCATTACCATTTACCCCAGCTGCGGCAGCTTTCCCCCATGGGTCATCCGCTGGGCAACCCTTCCCGTGCAATTAGCACAAATGCGACCTCAGCCCGAGAGAGGTATCTCGCGTCGAAGGAATTTTCTCTTCTCCGGGGCGAAGGTAACGGCTGCAGACAAAGATATTCGAGTCCGTTAACTTCTTGACGAAGTTTCGATTCTTTTAATCGGTTCTGTCGATCGAAGTTGCTTAATAGAAAGTCCAGAGCAACTTCCATTTATCTTTTCAATGCCCGAGTGTTCTCTATCATCTGCTCCGCTTATCGCTCTGATACTTCCAACGAATCAATTACTATCTCGCGCTTTTATAGCGCGTATAAAATCAAATGGATCAAGCTGGAACCGTGTGTTTTCAAATTTTTGGAAGATTCATTTTTTTTTTTTTTTTTTTTTTTTTTTTTTTTTTTTTTTTTTTTTTGTATAATCGAGACACAAAATTAACAAAACTGAAGCTTGAATGTAGACAAATTGTCAGTAATAAACGACACTATTGAAACTTAACCCCGACACTGTTGAACATTGTGGCCCATTTTCAAAAATTATGATCTAATTTGAACAATTTATATTGTACGATTTGAAGCTTCGTGTTATAATCTATAACAATCGAAAAATTGACACCATATAGGCCACACTATACGTTGTCTATGTATTACTAAAACATACTGTTTTAAACGAACAATTCGACTTTTGATTTTCGACCCCCATTTTTTGCAGAGAAACGAAAATACCCGGTACTAATTGTTGATAGTTCTAGCGTCGAATAATTACTCGAAACGAATCGGACGAAACACGTGTGGTTCGTATTTTTCATCCCTTGTAGGCCGGCATGTTCGAGTCGGAAGTAGCAGTCTGGCTGCAGCATTCGTGAGCCCCAGGAACGAGGACAATCCGTCTATGACCAGATGTGCGATTGTGCCAAGAATTGAGAGTGACTCATTCCATGGCAGCACGTAAGGGGCATGAACGTTCGAACACCGATGCAGATGCTACATCCCAACTTATTGTTTCTGCGTAATTCCTGCCGGAAACCATTTCAACTCCGCCTTGATCCTCAGTTTTGATACAGTTACTGATTACCCTCTTTTAATTACAACTCCAGTGTTCCTAACAACCTTGATCCTGAATTCTGACAGTTATAGCTAGACTGCTGATTAACCCTTTGAGTATTTAGTCTGTATTGGAGTAGATCGCGAAGGGAACTAAAATAATTCGTTCACTATATTGAAACATACTGAATAAATATGCCAAGAGGTAATTTGCTGCATGCTCCTCGTTGTTACAATTTTTATGAACATTCGAAAGTTTGACAAAATAGAACCCGAACGTAGAGAGATACTACATTTTGAATACTTCATACGCATATACGCATACGTGTTACATCCATTCTGATTTTCTCTTCGCACATTTTACAAAAAAAAAATAGAGAGAGAGAGAGAGAGAGAGAGAAAAGTCGTTGAAATTCCCAAAACGTGTGGACACGTGTCGTAAATCTGAAACATACCTACGACAAATGAGCAATCGATCACCATTGGACCGCTCTAACGATTTCAAAACTACGTTTTATTGCTTGTTCCGTTGGTTGCTTTGAATAGTCCAGGGGTAAAGGTACACGACCATCGTGAAAGGGACGTCTTAAGTTGTAGTTCTCGTCACGGTGCGTTACCTAAACGAAGGTCAGAATATATCGAGTGTCGTAAACTGTTTCACCCCGAGGGTTGTGCACGGGCGCCTTAACGAGTTTTAATCCGGATAAGAAACGATTGGCACTCCGCAGACCGTGTGTAACGGTACACCGGCGTTAAATGTTGGGTATGGTCAGCGACCTAACCGAGCAATCTACCTGCTCACGCTGCTCGTTACATTAGAATGCGTTCTGGCTGCGATTCTTTATTCATCGACCATGTAGCGAAACGACGATGAAACGTTTCTTCGTATTCGAACGTACATACATCGAGCAAGTTTTCTTTAATTATCCTGTACTCACTTTTCATCACGCTTTTCTACCCTTACGATCAATTTCTTAGTAAAAACATGTGTCTGTAGTAATTTGTTAAATTCTCCATATCTTTGTGAATTTATCGTGTACTAATTTCTTCTAGTGTCTAATAATAATTTACAAGTATTATTATTGTCACTCTCTCATTGGACTTTCCTCTTATTAAATATTTCGACTTCTTAATTTGTCCCAATAATCGAAGAACAAAATACATTTACGAATATTGTTAGTTTTCTACCCTTACGATTAATTTGTTAGTCCCCAAACGCGTGTCTGTAGTAATTTATTACGTTGAATTATTGCGACAAAATTTTGGATATTCAATCTTTCTTCGTACTGCGACGAAATTCCAAAATTAATCGTTATTATGTTCCCCGAACAGAATTCTCCATATTAGATTTCTTTTATCGTGTACTGATTTCTTCTAGTGTTTAATAACAATTTACAAGTATTATTATTGTCACTCTCTCATTGGACTTTTCTTTTATTAAATATTTCGACTTCTTAATTTGTTCCAATAATCGAAGAGAAAAATATATTTACGAATATTATTAGTGAACTCATCGTACAACCGTTCTTCGAGTTGTTTCTGTCCTTGGCAAATTTTTCAACTTTGTGCCACAAATCTGCACAAAATATCGAAAATATTTCCCTTTCGGGGCTTAAATTTTTCAAACGTTCCAGACACCTAAGTACGAACGGGAGACAGTGGTTTTTAATTACCTTCGCAATCAGTGTACGCGATCGAACGCGAATGGCGCGATATTCGCGATTTCGATCGGGCTCTAACGTGATTATCAGTTCCGCCGGCTCGATTCAGGGTAGTCAGCAAGTAGCCCTTCCATCGAGGACCTATGGAAATCGAGTGGCCGGTGATGCGTGAATAATATATTGAGATTCGTGTCTCGTTGTATTAACCTGTAATTTTAAAGCAGCGTCGCCGTATGAATATTTAACGCGGGCGTTTATTTTCCCGGACGCCCGCGACGATCCTAAGCGACGCCTTTTTCATCCTGGCCCCGTCGATTAAATTTATCGATGTCCATCCGCGGTGCGTCTCGCGATCTTGTCCGCTCCAGCGAACTTCCGCGTAATCGCTCTCAACGACGGAACTGACAACAGTCGGAGCAACCGATTTCCGCGCGTATTTTACAGATTTGCTCAGCAATATCATCGGCAATTTGATAAAATACGCGAATTAATGTCTCTATCTGTACCTTTCGAATTTCAAGTCAAGTCTGTTAGTTTTCATATTAAAAGAAGTATGAAAAGCTACTGCAGTAGGAATCATTCACCGTGCAAACTGAATTTTGCTTCGATCCTCGATTAGTATCATTAGATCGTTAATAACTTCAAACGCTAAGAGTGCTTTGATCCCCTACTTGGCACGTATTTCGCATATTCCTCGCGCTCTAAAATAAAATAAAACTCTCGACTAAAGTCTCTTGTCCGTGTCCGTGAGAAATTTCACTCGCGACAAAATAATTGAAGAACCCAACGTTCGAGTCTTGAACGATCCTCAAAACAAAAAACAGATCGTTTGCGAGCAAAAATCGAAGCGACTCACGCGCTGCGTGGTCATCGTGGACATCGTCGGAGGATCGGTCGTCCCGAAGGGACACGAAGCAAGGAGAGGGATCGAACTAGGAGAGGAAAGAAAGCGGAGAGACGGCAGAGAGAGAGAGAGAGAGAGAAAATCTCAGCGACGACGCGCCGGCTAGACGGCATCGTAAACTTCGTCGAGGAACTTTTGAATTTTAGTAAGAGCCGTTCTCTTTCTCTATCTCCGTTTCTATCTCGGCCCTATAAATTAGAGGTTCTCATTTTCAGAGTTGCTGACTTTGAGAATCTTCTGCTTCTTCTTCCTCGTGCCGATTACGGGTACGTGTATCATCGACGAAGACGGGAAAGCTACCGTACCCGAAGATCGCGTCGCTACGTGCGACTGCAGCTTAAGCCGAACAGAGGTCGCCAGGAGTAGCGAAAAAAGGACAGGGTTCGCTTCCTCACTGAGAACACAACAGGGGCAAGAATACGAATAGTCGATAATGTTCTCTCTCTCTCTCTCTCTCTCTCTCTCTCTCTCTCGCTCTTTCTCTTTCTCTCGTCAAGTCGACGAAACTTGGCCAACCTTGGCTGTTGTACAGGTAAAGCATATCCACTTTCGATGGCGTGTTCTCTCCTCTGGATTTCAAATTGTTGCTTGGGTCACTTCCCGAGTGATCCCGAGGATCGCTCACGACTGTGCGCACCCCTGTCCGAACGTCTCACGGCACGTGTTATATTTTTCGTATTACTTTTGACACGGTGGATTTCACGCGATTTTGTATCGTTGATCTGACTGATTTGATACAATTATATATTTTATACTATGATTTATAATACCGAAAAGTAGAATGATTGAATCTTTCTGTGGAAGTAATGTCTATATGTATATATATATATATATATTTTTTTTTTTTTTGAATTCGTGAAGATAAATGAGAAAAATATCTACGACAATCGTATCGATTCACTTTCTTAGTTTTTGAGGGAATGAATTACAGGGAATGAAGTGTACATTATACAGCGTCGCGTAAATTGATCTTCTTGAGAGCATAATTAAACAGCAATACTGTACCTGTTTGCACGATCTATTTATTTAGCAATGTGTGCGTCATTCCGTTCCATCATCTTTCGAATTATATTAATTTTGTTCTTTTGTCAAAAAATTCCAATATAACCGAATATTTTTATACACCCTTCGAAAATGTAATATCGGGAGCCGAACGAGCTTATTACGCAACCTAATAATACGTATCGATCCTGAAAATCGTTGTACAAAATTACACGTACAATCTGGAACTGAAACTACGTTTCGTTCCAAAATATAATCTACGCGTTTGTGGAAATTTTATTACCGCGTGTGTCCCACGAGTTTGACGCAGCAAAAATCTGCATTGTAAAGTGAAGCTAAAAGACACGAAACGCGCTTGTCCCAATTAAATGAGACATTCAATCCGTTAAGTTACAACAATGTCGATCATTGTCGACCAATCGAAGAAAGAGAAAAGAAAAAGAAGAACATGCGTGAACACTAGTGAAAACACACCCTCGACATCTATTCTAATTAGGACCGACAAACTCTCGCTCCACCCTCCGTCAGTTTTTGACCCGTTGTCAACTGGTTGTAGGATTATTTAATCGAACGAGGGGGGCGGTTCGGTTATCGAGCAGAGGTTCTTCTTCTTCTTCTTCTTCTTTTTTTTTTTTTTTTTTTTTTT